>JAGVVM010009019.1:0-14233 GCA_019149425.1 Psidium friedrichsthalianum
GGAAGTCGTGTTTTTGTGTTCCGTGTTAATTGGAGTTATTACTGAAAGTTTGCTAGAAGATGCATTTGTAACCATTTAGAATCTGCATTTAGAATATGGTAGTTTTGAGGAGCTGCCAAGTTCCATATGCAACTTGAAGCAATTGAGGTCATTAGTTCTCTCGGGGAACAAGCGATTGAAGAAGCTTCCAGATGCCATTTGCGAGCTGCAGAGTTTGCTACACTTATATCTCATTGGTTGCTCAGAGCTAGCCAAATTACCCAAAAACATGCAGAGGCTCGTAAGCCTTAGATATCTATCCATAACAACAAAGCAAAACAGCCTGCAAGAAAGTGGAATACAATACCTAGAAAATCTGCAAATTTTGGCATTCAAAGGATGCCCAAATCTGCAAGTTTTATTTGAAGGCACTTCCCAACTGACTCGCCTTCGTTCGTTGTATATTTCAAATTGTGGGAGACCACTCTATCTGCCTTTTGCGGAATTAATTGCCTTGCAGACCTTGGTGATTGTGGATTCAAAGCTTGTGTTGACCGAGGAGAGCAAGTCCGTCTTTCCTTCAAATCTTCGCACGCTAGGAATATCAAATTCTGAAAAGTGATGGAGCTGCTTCAATGTCTCGATAAGTCTGCCTGTAAATTGGAGTCCTTTTCTGTCTATGATTGCCCGAGCTTCACTACTGTACCCAAATGGCTGCCCAATCACACACGTCTCAGATTGATTCGCTTGATCCGATGTCCCAACTTACAATATATGCCAAAAGGAATCCAGTCCCTCACTGCCTCAAAGACTTACATGTCGAACATTGTGGTGAACTAAGCGAGAGATGTCGGCCAACAACTGGCAAGGATTGGCCCATTATCGCTCACATTCCTCAAATCCGACTTGATCTTATAGAAGTACAGTGGATGGAGGATTAGGTAAGCATCTATCTATTTCTTCTTCGTTTTTATAGCGATTCACTTAATTCCTAGATCGAATTAACATTTAATTCAAGTATCGCAGTTGGAAAAAGTAAAAAGAAATTTTAATATGTACTAAGATACACCCAATAGTAGGTCATTAGATTGCAAAAGGAATTCAATAGCAAATAATTCTGTTTATAAAGTCCAAAATCAATTTAAATCTGACCAAAAATTAGAAGCTATACTTAAACCTATACGCTCAATTCATGATTCCATCTAAAACTTCTAACTCGGATAATAAGACACAAAAAATGTTTTTATACCATGAATGGTTACTACTTATTATAAAAATAACCGAAATATTCAATTAATTTTTCCATTCAAATAGCTGCACATATTTACATTGACGATTTTTTAAATGATGTGGTTCAACTTCTAATAACTATTTTATAATTATGTTCGTATTGTGTGTGTGTGTTTTTTTTTTTCATTTCACTAAGGTTTTTTACTTTACGTAATCAGATTTAATTCAATAACTCTCACAATACAATATGTAAATGTGAAAAAAAAAACAACAATATTCGTTTAAATTGTACTAGCATAGGGGCACGAACAATGCATGTGACCGAAGCCGTGGCCGCAAAAATTGCTTTTCTAACTGTAAGCACAATGTAATGTTCCGCATACAATTTTGCAAGAGAAAAGAAAATAAACAACCACTTTTGGAACTTTTTTTATGTATCAATCTATTTTTGTCTTTTGAGCGCAGGTAAACTCCCACGATCTATTTGTCACGCCACATGGATCTCCCGCAAAGATTTGGATGTACCCTCAGCTAATCCTTCGTCAACCTCTTTCATTTTCATGGATAAAAACATTGGATGTAGATATTATATGTTTTTTGTGATTATTATTATTATTTCCTTGAATGACTAGTGTTGTTTAATATTCGTTTGTGTTTGTATGGCAAATTTCTTTATGGAGAAAATGCCTAATATGTACTGTGTGAAAACCAACTGTCGCATTATCTCTATTTGAGTTCTCTTATATACAGAATATTTCACCATCTCTCTCGGCTACATCTTCTTTGCTCCATTCGCTTTCCTGGTATCAAAGCGTTTCATGCCTGGCCTAGCTTCCACCCCTCTTTTTTCGTTTCTTGATTGTCGTCCGGTATTTTTTGCTTCCTTCTTTTTTGCTGCAACATAATCTGCAAAACAGAGGCTAGCACTCTGGCATAGGAATTAGTTTTATATACCATGAAAAATAAGCAAGAAGCCAAAGATAGTCAGAGTTATTCAGGCGTGGGGGATGTGCCTCCAGCCTCAGACTCTCCTAAGAATTCAATTGCTGAGGATTCTCAAATAACAGAGGGCCAAACTATTCGGCCCCAAGGGAATCCTATTCAGGCTCGGCCCTTTCTGTGGCATCCTGATCAAACCAACTAGGGGCAGCCCATTTTGGGCCAACCAATCCAGTGGTATTATAGACCTGCTCAGCCCACTTTTCTTGGGTCATCATCGCCAACCGAAGCAACACAGGCCCATACTCAACCCGGAGGGGGCCCACCAGCTGAGTTTGGGCAAGCCCAGCCCCTGAGCCCAGTTTTGGGCCTAATTTTTCTTATGCGGGTCAGATACTCGAATCGGGTACGGCGGGATCCTACCCGATTCCACCGTCGGGGTATCAAGCCATGATTCCTTACTCAGTCGGAATCAGCGGCGATGGTTGACTAGAGATTGAAGATCCGTTATACACATCATCGGTCGACGGACCAGAGTTGCGCCTCATCAACATCCAATTAACTGGATTTGAGCATTATTCCACCTGGGCTAGAGATTTCCGGCCGGCCTTGGTTATGAAAGACAAAGATGGTTTTCTCGACGGCACAGTACCAATTCCGACCGACGAGCGACAACGTTGTCACTAGCGTTAATGCAACCAACTAGTACGATAATGGATCGGGAATTGTCTTACAACAAAAGTAGCTGCGGGCTTACCACCAACAAAAGACACGAGAACCATGTGGATGAACATAAGAGAAATATATGGAAAGCTCGACCGAGCAAAGATTTTTTTCACTTACACAGGCGTTATCAGAGTTAAGACAAGGTAATCAATCCGTGACGAGCGTTTTCAATCGCTTGTCAGCCTTATGGAATGATATGGAAGCTGCTGAAGAAACCCTCATCGGACTCGAGGAAACACTCCGGCAATACCGAGCGATTCGTGATCAGGAGAAAGCTACGAGATTCCTACTCATGCTGAATGAAGAATACTTACCATTTCGGACTCAGATCCTTGCAATGGAACCGCCACCAAGCCTCGGGCAAATCTTTCAACTCGTTGTTCAAGAGGAGAGCTAGCGATCAACGACAATGATGGCGACAAAGCACGGCGAGGAGTGGCCCTTTCGGCCTTCTCACCCCATGATGCTCCAAGCACCCGCGGCTATGGCTTTGGAAGCCTCGGCGGATTCTCAGGGACGCACAACTAAGGAGTAAGAAACGAGAAGGACTTTTCCCCTTCTGTGGCTGCGCCCAAAGGGAACCCTAATCCCTTTGGGTTGGACGGTCAAGATCAAGGGGAAAATCTGACGGCCCAGGATTTTTACTCCTTGTTTCAGGCCTTATGGGCCTCGTACAGCATCTGGCCCAGCGAACAAGAGCTTCAAAGCTTATGGGCCTGGATTAGCCACTTCAACAGCCCTATTGCGTGGGTCCAATGGACGATATACCTGAAGTCCATGTGAAAAGAGCATAATCATGTTTTGAGTGCTGAAACCTACTATTATTAAAGCATCTGTAAACTTGGCGTACCATTGTCTGGAAGCCTGTTTGATACCGTATAGGGATTTACGTAGATGAGCGGCTATGTCTTCAGGTAAATCCAAAAATAAATTTTGCGATTATTTCAACCGGCCGCATCATACTATAGAAACATGCTGGAAATTACATGGATGCCCAACTAACCGTGAAAAAAGGGACAAATCTGTTTACCAAGTTTCTGCACAAAAGGAAGATAGGTCCCACAATACAATTACTCAATACCAGTATCAAAATATTCTGAAAATGCTGAGCCGGATGAAGACCACAGATGAAAGTGTGAGTTTCTCAAGTACTCTTTTATCCCAAGCAAACTCCATTTTGGGTAATGCATGGATAATTGATTCGGGTGCCAATGATCATATAATTTACACTCAAAATTTATTTTCTCGTATTGATGAGCGATCTCATTTTCCTATATCTGTATGTCTTCCAAATGGAAACACTACTCTGGTCACTAAAATTGGCACAGTTCAGCTTGGTCAAAACTTTGTCCTCAGAAATGTCCTATACATTCTTGAGTTCGAATTCAATCTTCTTTCTATCTCGAGAGTTTGTCAAGATAATTCTTACAAAGTCATATTCAATTCCGATAATTGCTCATTTCAGGACCGTACGACTGGCAAACTGATAGGCTTGGGTAAAGTTGAAAATAGATTATTTTTTTGGGTAGATTCCTTTGGAGATTTAAATTCATTGCATAAAGGCATTTCTTGTAATGCTACTTCCATTAATAAAAATCTCCTTTATTATCAGCGATTGGGTCATAGTGCAAAATTTCCTCATCCAAAATGTCCGGTATGCCCTCTCGCTAAACAATCCAGACAATTTTTCCCATAAGTACGTCTCGAGTTACTTGTGCTTTTTCCCTCATACATGTGGATATCTAGGGCCCTTATCATACGGCTCATCGTGATGGATCACGTTTTTTCCTTACAATCGTTGATGATTATTCACGTGCCACTTGGACATTTCTCATGCATTCTAAAGGTCAAATTGTTTCTAAATTATCGAATTTTTTCTCTATGATCAAGAGTCAATTCGATACTTTTGTCAAAAAATCCGGATAGACAATGGACGTGAGTTTCTTTCCAATGATTGTCAATCTCTATTCACCTCTCATGGCATTCTTCATGAGACGTCTTGCACTTATACTCCACAACAAAATGGAGTTGTTGCCCTAGAGGTTGCTTGTGCTCGTGCTCTTAAATATCAAGCTTCCATTCCTGAACAATTCTGGGGCGATTGTGTGGTCACTGCTACTTATTTGATTAACCGCATGCCGAGTAGAGTTATTGGTGATATTACTCCTTTTAATTACTTTATGGAAAATCACCTCGCATTGATCACCTGTGATTTTTGGGTGCCTCTGTTACGCAACAATTGTGGAGCCTCGGCTAAGATGGATCCTCGTGCCACTCCATGTATTTTCATGGGATATCCCACTCTTCAGAAAGGCTATCGAATCATGGAGATATCTACTGGCTATTTTTTCATTAGCAGGGACGTTATTTTCCATGAAGATGTTTTTCCTTTTCAAGAAGGGAATTCTTTGTCATCGACTCTCCGGAATGCCAGCACTTCTTGGACGAGGATATCTCGAGCCTACTCCTTCATTTTTATTGCTCCACCAGCACCAATTGTATTGACTTCCGCCGAGGTCCCCAGATGACATCAGTAGAATCATCTTATACGCACTTCCTTCATTTCTATTGCCAATTGTCCATTATCACCAGAGGAGCCTTTGCCAAAATTCTCTCCAGTTTCTTCGGTTCTTGAACAACCACGACGTTCTGGTCGTACTATCCGGCCCCCTACATGGACCAAAGATTATGTTTGCTCAGCATCCAAAGCATCAGGTAGTCATTATCTTGTATCCTCCTATGTCTCTTTTAGTCGCCTTTCTCCTGCATATATGTCTAGTATTAGTCGAATATCCAAAGAAGAGAACTATCTTCATATCAGGAGGCTGTACAAGATCCTCGATGGCAAAAGGCGATGGAAGCTAAACTAAATGCACTCATTGAAAACCACACATGGGATCTTGTGCCCTTACCTGAAAATCGAAGGCCCATCAAATGTAAGTGGGTTTACAAAATCAAATTTAAGGCGGATGGGTCCGTCGAATGCTACAAGGCACGCCTGGTGGCACAGGGTTTTACGCAAAGGGAAGGTTTTGATTACCATGAAACGTTCTCATCAGTTACAAAGAAGTCACTATTCGTTCCTTCTTCTCAATTGCGGCTACACGCAACTGGTCCCTTCATCAGATGGATGTCAACAATGCCTTTCTTCATGGAGACCTTGAAGAAGAAATCTACATGAATCTTCCACCAGGATTACGCAGACAAGGGGAGTCACGTGTATGTCGTTTACACAAATCCCTGTACGGTCTCAAATAGGCTTCCAAACAATGGTACGCCAAGTTTACAGATGCTTTAACAATAGCAGGTTTTCAGCATTCAAAACATGATTATGCTCTCTTCACATGGACTTCAGGTACATCGTCCATTTACTTGTTAATTTATGTTGATGACATACTCATCATGGGAAATGATGAGTCTAGCATTGAGAAATTCAAGAGATACTTGCACTTTACATTTCACATCAAGGACTTAAGGGCTCCAAAGTATTTCTTGGTATTGAAATTGCACGTTCTGATAAAGGAATCAACCTCAGTCAACGGAAGTTTGCATTGGAGATTGTATTTGAAGCAGGACTATCACGATGTAAACATGCTATCATTCCCATAGATTTGAATGTCAAGATGACAACTCATGAATATGACTTAGGGACTTTTGCAACCTTAAAAGATCTACTTCTCGAGGAGCCATCGGGATATCAAAGACTTGTAGGAAAGTTGATATATCTTACTATGACAAGACCTGACATATGCTACGCAGTCCAGATATTAAGCCAATTCATGCATCAGCCAAAGCAATCTCATATGAATGCAGCATTGAAAGTGGTAAGATATCTGAAGGGATGTCCAGGGATTGGAATTTTCCTATCTCATGACTGCAACATGAAAATGATGGCTTTCTGTGACACCGATTATGCGACTTGTCCAATGACCAGAAGGTCTATTACTGGTTTTTGCATAAAATTGGAAAAGTCTATGATTTCTTGGAAAACCAAGAAACAAACAACGGTGTCCTTGTCATCCGCAGAAGCAGAATATCGCGCCATGGCTAAAACTGTTTGTGAAGTGATCTGGCTGCGAGGTTTACTTTCCGATTTTGGGGTATATATGGAAGGACCAACTGAGTTGTTCTGTGATAATGATGTGGCGCTCAAATTAGCAACGAACCCAGTCTTTCATGAAAGAACAAAGCACATTGACGTTGATTGTCATTTCACTCGAGATAAAATTCGAGAAAGAGTTATAGTCGCCAGAGGGATTGGGATAGCAGAACAACCTGCAGATGTTTTCACCAAACCATTGTGTCAGAGACGACATGGTATCTCCTAAGCAAGCTCAGTGTCTTGGACATATATAGGTCACCAGCTTGAGGGGGAGTGTTGGAGATACTTGTAGAAGATTGCGATCTTCTTGATTGAACATCAATCTTGGAGTTTTAGGATTGATTGTAGTATTTTAGGAATATGCAAATTCTATATATTTGCCTTCCTTTTATTTCCCGCTTTGTCAAATACTACATATACACTCTATGTACATTGGTTACCCATGATAAATATACAGAATGTTTCACCATCTTTCTCGGCTACATCTTCTTTGCTCCATTCGCTTTCAAATTTGACGATTCAAACGAGTGATATTCAATTCCTGAACTGAAAATCCCCCGATGCTCCCAAATAATCGTGTCGACCCCGAGGGTAGCACCTCTTTGCTTTTTTGATGCGCAAGCCTACAAAATCAGAAAGCTAGTTGATACAAACGAGAGAAATTCAAAATACCAACGAGCAATAATTCAATAAGATCACCGAGCTTACTTTTGATTATGGTAGCATCATATTCAGATTTCGTTGAAATGGATTTGACATTCGTATGCTCACTACTCAATATGGGGCACTGGCATCCCCAAACCAAAAATACTGTGTCGACAACCAAAATTGAAATTGGATTCTTGGGGAGCTGAACCCAAACGAAATCGAGCCATTGATGTCTACCTATGACTTATCGATAGGGACCCCACAAAAAAATTGGAGGGGAGAAAAGGACACGAATAAGCAGAGTCCACGTGGCACGTGGTCAGATCTAGGATGCGGCGCTGGACACTTGGCCCATCGTAGGGTAATGGAACAGCTCCTCTCTTCTCATGCCAAACCCAAAAAAAGAAAGAAGAATAGAAACAAACAAGAAATTCGAGGGAAACGTGTCCAATTCGGAATTCTCTACCATCTCTCCGGTTAAAAGAGAGGGAGAGAAGAAAGACTCGTCAAAATTCAAGGGAAAAAAAAAATTTAAACCCCGTAAAGCTCCACTAATTACGTAGATAATATCATTGTTCAAACAAGTAATGGAGCCGCTGTAATATCTTGATAAGTCTGCCTGTAAGTTAGAGTCATTTTCTGTTTATGATTGTCGGAGCTTCGCTGCCGTACCCAAATGGCTGCCCAATCATGCACATCTCGAATTAATTCGCTTGATCCGATGTCCCAATTTATCATCTATGCCGCAAGGAATCTGGTCTCTCATCGCCCTCAAAGAATTATGCATCGAGCATTGTGGTGAGCTGAACATGAGATGTCAACTAATAACCGGCAAGGATTGGCCCAAAATCGCTCGCATTCCTCAAATCCAACTTGATCTTACATATGTACAATGGAAGGAGGATCATGTAAGCACCTATATATTTCTTCTTCTTTCTTAGACGTTATATAGCGATTCACTTAATTCTTCAATCAGAATTAAAATTTAATCCAAGTATTGTAATTAGAAAAAGAACAAAAATAATATGAAGAAAATATTTACTAAGATACAATCAACACTAGGTCACTTGATTGCATAGGGACTTCAATATTAAATAATCCTAGTTATAAAGTAAATAATCCAATTTAAATTTAACCAAAAGTTAGAAGTTGCATTTTCATACTAGAGTTTTCCTTAAAACTATACACTCAATTCGTAATATTATCCAAAACTTTTAACTGAGATAATTAAACAAAACAAAAATGTTTTTAATCCATTAATTCAATTCCGGGCATAGCATGAGAATGATTGCTACTCCGAATAATTTATTTTGAGGGCTCTCGGATGATCTTTGTTGGCAAGACACTTGGCTTAATAGAGATTATAGGAGGGTCGAATGGACCCACAAAAAAGATAAATCAACCAGTAAAAACTTGTTAAATTTAACTTTATACGCAAGAAAAGTTATCGCGCAGAGAAATCTATTCACTTAAAATGTAACTTTGCCACTTCAGAAAAAAAAAATTTCCTTGATCTTATTATAAAAATATCGACATATTCAATTAACTTGTCCCCCATCTACGTTCACGATTTTTACTGTGATGTGGTTCAACTTCTTATAACTATTTTGCAATCATCTGTTGGGGAAAAGTGCCGGAAAAGTCCTAAATCCATTACATTTATGCTAATTTAATTTTAAATCTTTCAATGATGTTAATGTAGTTCTAAACCTTTCGACCAAGAGCGAATTTAATCCCTCTGACTAATTTGGGCCGAATATTGCTAACGTAGACGCCAGATGGCCTATGTGATATGATCGCTGCTGACATGGACATATTTAATATTATAATGATAATTTTTTATTTATTATTATTTCTATCTTTCTTTTTTTTGCCTTTTTTTCCTAGGTTCCTTGGTGGCGGGCGAAGCCAACCTAGGGATGGGCTCACCAAATCTGGCGAGGCCTACCCTCATTGGCCACTAGAGGAACCTAAAAAAAAAAGATGGAAAAAAAGAAAGAAAGAGAAAATAATAATAAAATAAAAAATTATTAAAATATTACTTAAAAATGTCCATGTCAGTTTGATCGTGCCACGTAGGTCAAAGAGAGGCACGTAACATATAATTGGGAAAAGTGAAAATTTATGTGGCTGAGAATACTTCTTCAAAATAGGATATCCTTTTTTCTCCCTAAATTGGATATTTGTAACTACTTGTCATGAAAAATGGCCGGAGCGAGGCACGGGTTTTAGGGCCTGTTTTGTTCTCGGTTAAGCAAAAGTAAAAATTGTTTTTTTTCCTCCTCGCTAAAATTTAAAAGGCTATTCAAATTTCAAAAAATTATGAAACAAATATTTCCGAATATGCTTGCCTCAAATGTTGTGAAAGTAATTAATTTTTTTGCATCAATAAGAAGTCAAAGTGGGGAGGAGGGGGGAGGGTTATGACATGACAATAAATGTCACAATACTATCATATTAGGATATTCTAAGTTTAGTTTCTTATTTTTTCTCTTCTGAGCGCAGATGAACTCCCATGATCTATTTGCCACACCATGTGGATTTCCAAAGATTTGGACGTACACTTAGCTAATCCTTCGTCAATCATTTCATTTTCATGGATAAAAACAATGGATACTGATATTATACGTCTTTCTTTATTTCCTTGAATGACTGCATTCTTTATTATTCGTTTGTGTTTGTATGGCAAATTTCTCTATGGAGAATTGAACATGTCTAGTTTGTATTCTATGAGACCAACTATCGAATTATCTCTATTTGAATTTTCTTATATCAATTTATATATCTTTCGTCCACGCACAATGAATGGCATCACGCCACACCATCAAATCTTATTTTTGGTAAATGAGTGTTAATTATTCAATCTCTTTGTAACTATTCCACTGGATTACTTAAAGAGATTCTCCAGAAATAATGCTTTTCAAAACCATATCTTTTTTCTTTTGAATTTTTTTCATTTCACTTCCTCATGGGAAGATTGGATTTTTGTTTTCCTTTTGCTCCCAAGATTGAATCTCAGAAGATGAATTCACAAAGGCAAATCGCATGAACAATACATGTTTGGTCATCTACTCAAAGCCATCATCAGATTTAGTCTCCCAAGTACTTCTCTTTAGACTTAAGATTGAGTATGCTAGGGTTCCTCATGAGTTGAGCACCTCCTCTGTTGATTTCAATACCACAATAAAGTGCAAAAAACTGCCCAAATTGGACAAGACGATTGGCATATATTGTCTGCGGTTCATGACGCTCTCTTGATATTTCCTACTGTTTTTGCAATGGCAAGAAAAGAAATGGCCAAATCGATCATTTTCGGCATTGTAAAGAGCGTGCTTAGCTGGTTTGGATCGCATGTCCTCCCATAATAGATAGAATGGGATGTTTAGGCAAAACATTGCTTGCTAAGTTCATGCATAACCACGAAAAGGTCCAAGAACAATTTTAGGTTTCAGAATATGGATATGCATTTCCAATGACTTTGATCTAAAGAAAACTCTTGAGAAAGTCTAGAGAGACACTATCAATCAAGGCTTGATTAGAGTTTCAGCCGCTATTAGTTACCATTTGCGATACATAGCAAAAGGTAAGAAAATTTTCCTCGTGCTAGACAAGTATGCGACAATGGTCGGCAACCCAAAGTCACGAATACCATTAGTCAAGAATTTCAAGTTTGATATCTTTCAAAATACGAATATATTTCAGTCAATGAATTGGAAAAAAACATTTCGATGGCATATAAATGGCAGGAAAGAAAATTTCTATTTGATAGGAATAGATAAGCACATAAGTAATTTTAAAAAGCCCAATGACAATTAATTAGGTAAACAACGATTTTTTAGCAAAGTAGTGCGCACTTTGAATCTTTTATTCCTTTTGTCCCACACATTCTTCTACACAAAGTACATGACTTATTATTCCTCTTTAATTCCGAATGTCATCCTCCAAACTCTTGACTAGCTTAAGATTTCTTGCAATTTTCCGAGCATGAATTGACACAGCCTTCAACTTTTTTGGGATCTGCAATAGAAGAAAGTATATAAAAACCCATATTATACATTTCCAAATATTGAAATACAATAAAAAAAAGACAATGAAAATAATTTTTATTAGGTATAATGTTTCCTACAGTCGATAATTAATCAATATCCAGCTACACCAAGAGTTTTATTATTTTATTTTTTATTTGCTAGTTTTTCATGTTTTGCTTCTTTGGGAAAATGGGGCTAGAAAGATATTTTTCATTGTCGACAAAAGTAAGACCTATGTTTTTGAAAATCAGAATTCATTTTTCTGAATTCATGAAGATCTCAATCATCATCGTTGGCCCTTCAAAGCTTGGAAAAAAGGCTCCAACGGCAGAAATATATAGTCTTCATGCCCGAAAGAACGATTGTATGGTGTACTAAAGATATGTATTTGGTTAACAGTCCAAATGATTTCAATATTTATGATTTACAAACCTCGTCGCATAAGCCCAACTCTGAAGGACCAATCCCAAGAAAACGTGTAAGAAAACGTTTAGAGTTTCTTGTTAACAAGCGTAGGATAGTTTCATATCCGGCCAAACAAAAGCAAATTCCATGAAAAACGCAGGCATTTTCTGGAAAAAATCAAGTTGTCTGCAAACCAAAATGGATCCCAAATGTACGAGTAATAGAAATACTAGATATTTATTCCCAAAAGCAATAGTAAACATCTCGCACTTTTACGAGCAGTCTTATGATCAAACAAAAGTTGAAAACACACATCTTTTCTGTTTAAAAGGTCAAGGTTTTGCTTTCGTACCGGCATGTGGGTCAGAACATTTGGACTCCATGCAATCGAGGTTGCATTGGGTTTCAGGTGTCTTAATCTCCGACGCACCGATGCAATTCTTGTAGCACGCGATATAGCAGGCGTCTGGGTGAGGGAACACAACACAAGATGTCGAGCAATGGAACTTACAGAAGGCCGATTTCAGTGATTCCACCTCGGCGGCGGATGCTTGCAATGCTATCGCGGCCGCCAGCATCAGCACCACTAATTTAGCACGACTCTTGACATCCATGTTTGATTTGTGTTCAGACGAGTAATGAATTTTTGCACAAGAGTGATGAGATTTTGCTTCTTATATAGATGCACGACACCAGGATCGTGTTCATGATTATCTTATGTGGTGATTTTGTTCGTTAGATGAGAAAGGAAAAACTTCATCCATCTTGGGCAACCAATTGATTTGACCACGACGACAATAAGGAATGGGAAGAAATGAGAAAATCCAATCTGATTACCATGTCTGAAATGGAAAATGACATCTAATTTTGTTGCCAAATCCAACAATTCCCAACTTTGAGGATATATTTTTTTCCTAGTAATTAACCCAAAGCGAAAAGATAAATCTTCAACTTCCAAAATATAATTTCGAAGAGAGGATTTTTTTTTCCCCCTTTGTGGGGCTATTTGGACCATATTTTTCTTAACAAATCCATCGCTTTCCCCTTGTCTTTCAGTTTCTTTTTCAAGGCAGGATCCGGTTGGCATATTTAAAAATGTAACATGGTTGTCAATTTTTTTTCTTTTTTGGTCGGAATGGTTGTCATTTTCATTCGTTAGATTTTACCTCTATACATGTTAGTGCCGTTGGAGAGAGAATTTTGTAAGAAACAAAATTCTTTCCACATTTTTTTGAGTATATTTATCGATTAAATATTGAGAAAAAAAAGAAGATAAACAACTATCTAACATAGTCCAATGTATATAAAATTTTACTGTTGTTGGGGATAGTATCACCCAACCCTTTCTAAGTAAATCTTATTCACATCCACATAATAATGGGATGGCTGAATGAAACTACTTTAAAGATTTGCCACGGTAAAATCACAGTTGCATTCTTCAACAAGGTTAAGTTTTACCAAATCAATGTTCTGCCTAACCTAAGAAAAACATCAAAGTAACAATTGAACTTCATTAATTTTGTATGGAAAAAAATTAATATGATTCGTAGTGTGTATACAAAGAAATAATAAGGTGTCTTAATATGCACATCTTTCTTACGTCATTGTTTTAAATATATTTTTCAAATGCTCCCAAAAACTTCGAACATGTTATGATCGAAAGTGTCATCGTCCGTAGAAAATATCACCAATTTCTTTGACTTATAAAAAAAAATAAAGTGATTTGATATTCTTTTCTGAGACTAATTAAATAACAACAAACAAATCTACCATAAAAGTAAGCCTTTACAGTAAGAGTGACAGGAAATGGGCAAATTGCAAGAGCAATGCTGAAGAAAAGGCTAATTTTTTTTTTTCCGAAAGAGTGTTAAGTTTATTTCAGAAGAAAACTCGTAATAAGAAATTAGAACTTAGGAAACTGTGGAAATATGTAACCATCAAAGACAATTTCATCATGCGCCCATGTCAATTACACATACCATATCAAGAATTTTTGCACTTTCTTCCAAAGAGATATATTCGATGGTACCTAGCAAACCCCCATGCGATTGAACCCCACGGATTTGACTTAAGTTTTGTTAAGTTATTTTATTGTGCTTGCAGATTAGGCATGAGACATTTGGCTCCCTTTTTCATTCCATTAAATCAAAGCAATCTCATATGACTTTAGAATGTG
>JAGVVM010009021.1:0-10413 GCA_019149425.1 Psidium friedrichsthalianum
CTTAAATATGTAAGTCTGGGTTATTATTGGCAGAGGATCCAAAGTTTAAAGTAGATAAGTAGAATCATAAGGCAGAAAGAGGGTCCGCTATTTGATTCAGTTTATCATAACAGATATTCGCTTTAATTTATGCTTTAAAGTTTTTCGCCAAAAGGTTCCATTGACAATACGTTTGGCCCAAGGTGACTCATTAGCCAGCGAAACAAACAGTTGGATGGCTTGGATTGACAAATGAAAGCAAGTCCTTGTATTATATTAGAAGTGACAATTAGATATCGCTTAATTTAATTCACTCACGTGTAGTTACATATATATACGTAAAAAGAGTTGTAATTTCAGCATCATCACTTTCAACATATGTGCATTGATCCATATATCTTTACAAATGTCGCCAATAAAGGTTAATTACAAACTAATTTGGGAAAATTCTAGTATTAAGCATTTACTATTATGTATCAATGTAATCAAGTTCTAGATCTTTTAATCGATACGATCATGGATGGGGGGGTGGGGGGGGGGGGGGGGGGGGGGGGGGGGGGGGGGGGGGGGGGGCGTCTTATATCTTCACGCAAAACGTAGAAAAAAAAAGAAAAAAAAAGAAAAGGGAGGGCAGTGTCCACGTCCCTAGTCTTTTATATTAGTATTAATTGACCCTAAATCACTATTGAGAAACAATCCATTTATGCTGCCATGCACGCATATTTTAGACTATCAGACGAAAAGATGAATTGCATACACTTTGAAAATATTACGCGGGATGGGAATGAATTATTAGCATACTAAGAAAGTTCTTAGGATCATTCGGAAAACAATATTTAAAACTAAAAATTGATGCAATCGGGGGCATAGGATTTATGATTTTTAAAATAATTTTTTAAAAACTTATTGGATTTGCGATAGATAGATATATTGCTCTTTTACTCGATAGGTCCTAAGGACTTGCAATCCATCTCGGGAACTTTTAAAAACTTCCACATCCTCGGAGTATCAGGATTATGAAATAAAGTGAGTTCTGGGATTCTTTACTCGCTTTTGCCATGCGTCATTTTGAAACATCGCTTTTTCACTGATACTTTTTTTTTTCCCGTCGTGTGGGTTGGTCAACGGAGGGGGACTAAAAGGCGAGCTACTTGGTTCTGTCTTGCATTGGATTGCTCGACAGCCGTTTTTCGGGGGGGGGTCTTCTGGGGATCATCAACATCTTAGCACAGGCATAATGTCCTTTCATGTGCTAAGACATTCAAGAGAGCGGGCGGGGGGGGGGGGGGGGGGGGGGGGGGGGGGGGGGGGGGGTGGTGATGAGTGGGGCTATTTTTTGGAGCTATGCCTCTTGCACCGCCCAAGTCTCTCTCTTATCGCCTTGCTGTAATCTCTTATCGTCGACAAATGGGACTAGCATGAGGAGACAAGGCGTCGCCTCGGCGTACGACGCAACCACGCACTCTTCGACGCTCTTATGACAGAAGCCCCAAATCCGAGAGGCGGAAAGAGTTGGTGCTCGTGTGCCATGTTCTAGAACATAGACGCTCATCCAGAACCTGTTTTGATTTAGTCTGCTACGCCGATATGACGAACATCCAAATCGAGAGCGGTGGATTTGGTGCTCGTGCCGTCGAAACAAAGAAAATAAATATGTTAATAAGTCTCAACGCCGACATTAGTGAACGCCGAATCATCTAAAAAATCGAGTACGTGAAAAATCCGTCGGAATCAACAGTAAAAATCCATTTAGATACATACATTGGCACATTTCTCTTTCTCTTGTTTGGTTTTTCCGGGTTTTTGGGAGCATCCACGCTAATTTCTTCTTCTCTTTGATTGTTTTTGCTCTCCACGATAGTAAATTGTTTTAAGGCTTGTACTCCTAAAGACTCTCCTCGAAGTTTGAAAAATTGGCACGAATACGACTCATTTGGACTTCACGATACACATCAATCCTTGAAACAGAGGAACTAATTATTCAAGGGTTTTTGGTGTGTTGGATGAATTCACATGAATCGGATTCGTACAATGTATTGGGTCCTATGTATGATATTGTTTGAATAAGGGAGTTCAATAGTACCAAACATGTGATGGGTCTGTGAGTATTTGAGATATTCTTCTATATTGGTTTGGTTCCTAATTTGTGTTTAGAGATTTTACTTTCTTGTGGACAACCTTGAGCTCAGATATAATAAGTGTGACGTGACAGTGGAAGACAAGTGCGAGAATGAAGCAATAAAATTTTGAAAAAATGCTATCATAACCGTCCGCTACTCAAAAAAGGGTTGTGACTTGCACAGCACTGTCCATTGTCATTAAGCAGTGGACCGTTATACGAGCCGCTTTCTAAAATTTTCAGCTTTTGTGTCACAAAAACTTCATTTGAGTGATACATTATTTCAAATAAAGTATGATGAGATGTTTGACGTGGAAATGTATTTGCTATATAAGATGGAATCACATGTGGACGACACTCATTCTAAGTGCTCTGATGCATTTGAAACAACTTATGGAGACAAATCCAATCCTATCAAGCAGCGTTCAATTTCAATATCAGCATGCAATTTACAGAAGCGTGCGTTTTCAATATCTAGGCGCTTTTATGCATTTGAATGGCATTCAAAGTCAAACCACTTTCGTGCCTCAATATATATTCACAATGTCATGCTGCCAACAATTCATTCATAATGCAGAGCTGTGCAACCATCTAACTCATGACTCAACCCTGCATTCGAAAATCCAATCAATGATATTTTAACGCATGAATGATTGTTTTTCGAAAGATGGAGTCGATTTGATAAAGAATTTTTCTTTTCATATTCAATAAATTCCAAAAATAAGTACCAAAAGATAACCACATGATTGAGGTCTCGGTTCTTGGACCAGTGGTTCCTGTGGATTGAAAAAATATTAGGTAGATCAATCTGCTAGGTAGGCGGTACACTCCATTCAAAGCTCGCTCGCCACGTATTCAGGAGGGTTTTCACTGTTTAGTCTCTGTGTCTCTCTAATCTGCACCCACCTTGCTTTGAGAAAATATTGGGTGATCCTACAGCACCAATCCATCCCTGCGCCAGTCCACTCAAAGAACGCTACGTGGTAAACCGCGGCCCACTGTCAGCAAATTTCAAAATCCTCAAGCCACTCAGTCTCCGGGAGCTCTGTTATCTCTTTTCCCCCCTTATTTTTCTGAGTAGTGGTGTGGCTTCGGGGGAGATGATAGCTTCTTCATTTTGGGCTTTCGTTGGTCTTCATGTGTTCAAATATAAGTTTGTTTTGGACAATGGTGGTGCTTGTAGATACTTCTCTTCCTTTAATGTTTCATTAGAGCACGACAGGTTGCGATTTTTCTGCTACTTTAATTGAACTGGGGGTGACGACAGTGCAAATGCAAGTTCGTCAAATTTTCGATGAAGGTACGTGTAGTATGTCTGTTTGTTTCTAATATATTTAAATAGCTTGAAAGATGTTCGCTTTTGGATGGCTGAGACTGTCTGCATTTCGAATTGCATTTAATCCTACGGGGACAAGTAAGGTTAACATTAAATTTTGAAGACTCATAATGGTCCCCTCTAATTCCACTTCAAAGTTCCTTTTGAAATCGTGCATTACTTTACCTTCTATTGTTGAAGCAAATCAGTATTTGGTGATGTAGGTTGTGCTCTGCTACTCGAATTTCGGATGTCCATGTTTGGTTGCTTAGTGTTTTTAGCAGTTATCATAGATGATTTAGTTTGTTGGAGCTATACTTTTTACCTAAGGTTTATAGCATTTTTAAGTCTATTAAAGTTTCAACCAACATCCTTTGTTCATGTGTAGGCTCTTTGCTGAGATATTAATTTCGTAACAGCGTTTTGACGTGCGTCACCCTGGTAGAGATTTCGAGAAGCACTCAACACTTCAAGGAAACAAACAAGGTCAAACAGGTATGTTGTTGTGCTTGTCCTGATTTAGCTATTTCTGTATGTTCGCCTAACAAGTTAAATAAAAGAGGATTTCAAAAACTACAATGGAGAAGAATTCAGTATTTGAACTGGAAAGTATTACTTTGGATTTCTATTATTTTGCCATGGGATTGATATACTATGCATGTGAAGGGAAGTAGCAGATCTCCCAAATGCCCTGGATTGCGTCTTCATAGTGTTCATGCTCAGTTTCTTTGGTCTGCTAGCTTTGAACCAAGTGTTATGAAAGCATTATACATTTGTGTGTTTGTAGTTGTGGATTTTGCAAATGTTTGGGCGGAACCATTCATGATTCATGTATGTCTTTACGGGCTACGTCAAAGAATTGATTTTTGTATTTACATGGCCTAATGCATGGTTCTGTATCACAGAAGAGCTCACTTAATCATCAACATAATCTATGGTCTGTATCAGATATTTTCGCTTAAACATCTAATGAGGAAGTTCACTGATCAATGATGGTTCAGGATTGGGTTCAAATCCTCGTCCCGCATTTGTTCACAAACTTTCTCTAATTTTGCTATTACTACATCAAAAGGTAGTCAATGATAATTCAGGATTGGGGGATGTGCTTCATTAGTTCTTCAATTTCTGCTATCGATGTGTATGATTCTTTTATTGCCTCTTTTCTTAGTTTATTTTCTGGAACATGATTCTCTTTGCTTGCTCCATGCCATCTTATTTGCATTAGTTGTAATTGTAATATCATATAGTCAAACTGGTTCTCCGAAAAAAAAAAAAAAAGGTGTTGTCATGTAGGTATGATGTCTTCATCCAGCGTGAATGAGACTACTTAGAGTGGATTGACCTTCCAAAAATAGAAGGTGCAAGTGTGGTAAGCGTGCTGCCATGAAAATATTAGAATCAACAAAAAAACAAAGACAAGCTCTACTATCGTTGTGTGGATAGAACGTGTGACTTCATTTCTTGGTGTTTGCCTACAAGTGATATGTGTCATCCTATCATGACGGTTCTGCCTACGGTACTTGAAGATGACATGAGAAATATTGAGTATTTGCTTTAACATTTGAAAGACAAACTCGAGAAGATTGATGAGAAGGTGCAGAGATTTAGCCATGATATGCAACATTTAATAGGCATTTTTTTTGTTAGTTAGTGTTATATTGGTTGTTTTAGTAGGACTACTTGTCTTGAAAAAGTAGATAGTTGGAACTTATAATTTTGCTAGTTTGAGTGATGAAGATTCAAAATTTGGTGTGTGATGAGCATAGATGTGATGCGAGCGACAGCTTCTTTATGGTTTCTGATGATGTAAAGAACGTTGCTGACATCAAAGTGTTTCATGGTCCTTGTAATCGAGATACATATGTTTTGTCTTCTGGGTATTTGAATTTTCCTTGCCCTTCTTATCAGGGTATTTTACAAGCGTTTGGTAGACCAAAGGCTTGTCTAATAGGTTAAAGTCGTAGGTTGATTGGCAATTCGGCAGCCACTTGATCTAATGCACACGTTGACTGGATACTGCTATTTAATGGGAATTCTTTGCAAGATATCGAAAGTTAATTAAGCCTGTACTTGTGAGGAAATTAATTTCCTCTAGCCAATTTCCTGCATTCCCTTATCGACTGGCAGCTAACTCCTTCGTAGGACAACGGATAACGGCACGAATTCCTTCCTTGGATGCATGCTAAGCATAAAACTTTTTGTGATATCAAGAAATTATCATCAAGAATCACTCTACTCAACACAAATGATCCACAGATTCACAGTGGAAGAACAGATTGAAGCCTCGAGTACACATTCTTTGAAACATGATTACCTAAATCTATCACTTAGATGAGAAAATCACTTTACCTTAGTCATTACTTTTAGAGAGATTCATTTACAATACATCCATGCCACGCCCAGAGACACAGAAGGTAAAAGCCAAATATAGAGAGTTTCGTGGTCTCCATCATCTCATGTCATTATAACTAATTTCCTAGTAGCAATATGGGGTATAGCACAATTCGGATACATGGGGGGAGAAGCAAGTTGTTACGATCTAATGTAAGAGCTAAGCAAGTTGTTTTTCCAACCATACATAGCTTGGAAAAAACTGAATATTACAGGAGGAAATTGCATCTTAACTGGTCATATAGTTCATAATCAAGAGACCCCACTGATGGTATTCCGGAGCTCATGGTTTTAGAATCCTATCGCTTCATGAATCGCAAGTGCTAGAGCCTTTGAACAAGGATGGAATTCCGAAGCTCTAGAACTTGTTTGCCCATTCGTATAACAAGTCCATTAGATGATTATTCACAGAATAACATTAAGACCAGTTGTAGAGACAGATAATCTTGATAGTTACAAAAAAATCAGCATTGAATACCCTTATTCACGAAACAAACAGTAACGCTACCGCTACCTCCTAAGCCCTCTCGCCCCTAATGAGGATTTCTCTTGACTATTTATGTTGCGACCATGCATTATTGATGCCTTCCGAATTGTTCAACTCATTTATCCTAGGTCGTTGCAAAGAGTGCTATGCAACATGGCTAAATAACTTGTCTCAAATAATCCCACATCCACAAAAGGCATATAGTACCTAACTGGAAATGGTTCCATGAGATCTATTATGGTACTCCAACATCTATCCACGATAAACCATTTCCAATAAATAATATAATACAAAAGATGAAACGATACTGGGATGTAAATTGATTTTCATAATAAGCACCTAACTAATGAATGGGGAAAATCCATGCATAATCCCTGATGGCATGATATATGGTGATTGCATATGCATAAAATAAATGACTCCATTAGTAGAATGTAACTAAATGCTTCCATGGATTCATTATGTTGCTTCTAACTATTAAATACCTGACTAGTAAATGGGGAAAATCCATCACAGTCCTTTGCAGCATGATGTATGGTAGCTGCATATATACCAAATTAGCAGAATGTAAATACAAATGGAGGATTAAGAGCAACATACCTGATTATGAAAATTTGGATATACTGTACGACCGCCAATGTTGCTAGAATAAAAGGCACTACGTTTCTGATTTGAATACGTTGAATAATTAGGAAATGAGTTTGATCATGTGTTGTTTGCGCAACCATCTACATTACAAAGTATCAAATATGTTAATTAGCATTAAGTAGCATAAGAGAAAAATTTAGCTACTAATATTAACTTGAACAATAAGTTACTCATCTGGACTTTCTATACGTATTGAGGGTGTTCCTTTCTTAATTTTTTTTCTCATTTGAGCTTTTAAGCCTTCTATAATTGACTCCCTTTCCTTTTCTTCGAAGGGGGTCCAATACCGCAATGTCACACAAAGAAGCCTATTATTATCATCACTAGCATCCTCAGTCATAACCATACTTGATTTATATAATGAAATGTCAGCCTTCCCTTTTCATAAGGCTTTCCTCACCATGCTCATAGTATTTCCATCTTCGGCTCCCAAACTTATCAATTCAAAAGATTCTTGCATTAACATGGAAACTCGATTCAATTTAGATGGACACGTTGACATTTGAGGTGATTCATCAATCACATTCCTTGTTTGGCACCCCTAGTCCCTCTTTTTCAAAATATAGGAAGATGGAATGCCCGTAATCGATATGTTCCCAATCAACACGCGCAAGGCATGGCGATACAATCACCTTTTTGATTCAAATAATTTGCATTCACAAGAAACGTAAAGTCTATAGTATCAAATCTAACAACATGTTCATATTGAATCCCTTACACCGTAGAGTATACATTTCAATCAATCCATCGAGTGTAGTTCTTGAAATCTGTTCGGAGATACTTTGCAATATTTCTTCATTAAACCTTTTGAATATGGTACTAGTACACAAAGAGGCAGCATATGTCAAAATCCCATTATTCAAAATCTGCATTTTGGGCTTCCCATGAGAACTATAATCATCTTTACTTTTAATTTCTCGCATGTGCTTCAATTGCTCTTCATAGTGGTGGACAAATTCTACAAGGGTCAATATCTTGGTCGACATTTGTTGGAAAACATTATTGGTGCTCTCGCTCCTTTGACTTGATCTTATACTATATGTAAAAATATCACGACAAAAGTTGAGCTCCATTTATGTCTAAGTTCATATAATTTCTGAAGCTAAGTGTTCTTCTCAGTTTTCCACTCCTCTTTCATTTCCCTCCAAGTAGATTCAAATTCATCCTCTAACCTGCATCTGTATATAAGCGCAAAGAAATATCTATCCTTAAACTTTGGTTTGTGGTAAAGCTGTGGAATATTTTGATTGGCATTTTTCCCAACGTGCCAAGTGCAAAAATAGTGTTATGTATTTAGAAACACCATTCTAATGGCTTTGGCCATTACTTGGTCTTGGTAAGTGAAAATGGTTTTTGGAATCTTATTACCCATAGACTGTAAAAATAGTTAAATAACTAAATAAATGAATCGGCAGTCTTATACAACAAAAATGAATAATCGAACAAAATATTCTTCCAATGGTGATTAATCTCAACAAAAGGTGCACATATCATGTTGTATTTGTTGGTGCGATAAGTAATATCAAACACCAAGACATCACTAAAACAATTGTAATCAAATTTGGACAAGCTATCTTTCCAAAATAGATTTGTCAATCTACCCATTTGATTTACCTATACAATGTAGAAAAACATTGAGTTTTGCATTTGCATGTTATGAAAATGATTTTGTAGACTTTGACAATCCCCTAACTTATAATATTGGATTTTTCTTTTCGCAAGTGATTTTGAGTATCACACAAGATGAAACACAAGTTTTGGCTTCCTCATGCTCTGTTTGCTAAGAACTTAAATGAGGAAATCCTCCAATGCTAGATTTAGTCATATTGGCTATAACAGCCTTCTCGCTATCATGTATCAATTTTCCAAATCTTATCAAATACTTTTGATTTTTTTGGTATAAGTCCATGATTATGCTCAAAAGCACACTTTATAACTTCATAGACACTATTGTCCACCTTAAAATTTGATATGAGCAAGACAGCCACATCTAACTTCAAACCTCTCATATTTCCTTTCTTCATTAGATACGTTAGTAGAACACCCCTCACTATTACACATAAATGTTCGTCAGGTTATTTCTCCTTTAGCATTTCTAATCACCTTACCCTTTCTCACTCCAAATCCTTTACCAATTGCATAAGCCACATAACCATCATACGCTTCAAGTTCATTTGGAAAAATCATACCTACTGCAAGCTCAAAAATTTTCTCCAAATCACGCATTACATGTGCAAGATGGGAAGTTTCATTCTGTAATGTAAAGAAAAGAAAAGTATTTAACATGGTGCTTTTACAAGCAAAATAACATTTTATCTATTACTTAAGAAAGAAAAATATGTCTCTCATAGTATGAGTGATGAATTACCTCTGATTCACTCATTTGATAACTTTGCATGTGCAAAGTAATTGGTGTGACGACTTAAAAAAAACAGCGACAATCTCGGCAAATCAGGTTCAATGCAGCAAAAATCGCAATGAATAGATATTTTAGTGGCTTCCTTGATCAAATTTTAAAACATTGATGTCCATAGAAAAGGAAAATGAGTCAAAACAAAAATCGAATGAGGAATTCGAGAGTAGGTATAAAGCTTAGCATGACAAAAAGGGAAGTCCGTATGGAAGATAACCAATAGGGATAAGGGTGCATATATAGCTAGCACAACAAAAGAGAGAGTGTAGACTGCTTTCACTTCATGGAACCCATATTTATATATCACCTCATTTGTGCACCACATCTAAAGCAAGACTCAACAATAGTTGGCCCGTAAATATTGCATAAGCAATAGTTTAAAAAGCCCATGTTGAAAAAAGATAGCAGATGCTTCAAAACAAGATGTAATGTACTTTAAGTGAAGGCATTTCTTTTCCTAGCTTTCAGGCTGTCGCGACCGAAAATAATTTTTTATCGGAGTGAAAGGCTTATAGGTTAATAGATTAACTAACATAACGTCAAAAAAATTCCCAAGCCCTACGAATCGAGAGAGTTGTGGGTTTGTTATTAGAAGGATTTTAAGATTTGGAGTCGCCCAGCTAATAGTTTCTTGATTAGGTCGCATTATAAACCTAAAAAATTAGCGGGAGAAAACTAATTATTTTCTGCGAACCTAGAGATTATGAGTTCTGGGGCGACTTGGTTACGTTAGATTACTCTAACCCTTTTCGGTACCAATTTCATGCAAAAATCATCTTGGGATGATTGGGAAAAGTTGGGTCAAACTGACCAGAAGGTGCAAAATGGTCATTTTTCAAGGGCTCAGGAAGTGAAACAGGTCAAACCATTGAATGTGTTGTCATTTCCTATTTCCCCACAATTTTTCGAGAATTTTTCTGAATAGTTCTAATTTTCTGGAGACAGTTTATCCATAAGGGGTCAAACTGTCATTTTGAAAAGATCGGAATGGAAATTCACCAACAACAGGATCTGGTCAGCGAAATGACCCGTTCCTAATTTCTTGCAGGGTTTTGAGAATC
>JAGVVM010009022.1:0-11235 GCA_019149425.1 Psidium friedrichsthalianum
ATTTTTAGGATTCAATTGGTATAATAAAAAAAAATTAAAATTAAATTGATAAGAGTATAATAAATTTATGATTTTTTGGGCAGTTTTCGCTTGTCTCAAAACCCTAATGTTGAAACATTATGATGCATCAATCAGACAAAATAGAGAAGAGTGCAGTGGGGGCAAGATCTACGGATAAGGGGTTGTTGGCGATGTGGACACCTGAACTTGGGACAATGGTGAATGGTTCGTGGCTCATAGGGCCATGATGGACGAATAATCCCCGACACCATCATCTACTTAGCTTTGACCATGTTACGTGCCTGACAACTGCCAATCTTCTTGTCCTCTGTGTCGCCGGGGTTTTACCTTGTGTGACTTCGGATTACCAAACTCTTGTCTGACATTTTCCACTTTCCACTTCAGGGAATGGAGATTAAAGTCAACGATTGCAGCCACCATAGTTGAATTCGTTTTGATACTTGATAACCTTTCGCCACAAACTTGAGTCATAATAGTCTTAATGAATCGGATCAATCATAATCTTTTAAATTACACGAGATTCACGTGAACCTGCATATATACAAATTTTATGTGATCAATGATTGTGATCTCACTCGGTCCCAGACGAAGGAAAATATAACCTCGAATGACAAATTTTATAATACTATACGATAGTTTTGCGGATGAATCTTCTATTCCTTGATAGCAAATTAGCGAAATTTTAGTACTAATATTTATGGAATATCATTTAATTGGACGCCTCTTGTCAAAATTGTCTATCAACTCACATTAGGACGACATTGAAATACATTTAGTACTCGATTATACTAATTAAAAGATTTAGAATCAATTACATTCCGTCCACGACATTTGAAATTTCCTGCATACCTTTTCCTTATATATATTTTTTTTGTGCAAACCATCTTTATTAAATTGTCACTGAGCCTTCGCGCTGATTAAAAAGGTGTCGTTGCACAAGCGTGTGGAACATAAGCGCTGTTCTAAAATGTCCAGAACGAGATGAAATATGACCACTTAACACACACAACGTTAGAGTGCGTTTGTTTTGCGGAAAACATTTGGTTTGAAAAATCTTTTTCTAAAAATGATTACTTATATCTCTCAAAAAAATTAATAAAGGAAAATATTTTCATTGTTCAGGAAAATTTTTAGACATAAATTGTTGTCGAAAATAAATTAATTTTCACCGAACAATTGTTTCCAATGATAAGCGATTTTTTTTTATAAAGAAAATACTTTTCAAATTAATTATTTATTTTTCGCGAAAGAAATGGAGCCTTAAATTGCAACAATTAGGTCTTTTTATGTAACACCTTGAAGTTGTTATGAAATCATTACATATTTTGGATTAGTCCAACCTAGCCTGTCCAACAATGGTTGCGTGGACCTTTCTTGCTGTTTCCACTTTGGGTATGTTTGGTAAGCCATGACGCCAAAGTGACGTCAGCCCATACGTTTTATGAGTATAGCGCAAGAACCCGGGATGTTTATATTACATGGAACGCAATAGATTGTCGAACATCTCTGCTGCCAACCCAAGACCAGAGAAAATGAGTTCAGGCAAAGCGACGGGAAAGAACTGCCATGGATGGGCGGCGAGAGACGACTCCGGATTCCTCTCTCCTTACGAGTTCGATCGCAGGTAAACTAGCCAATCGCGTACTAAATCACCGGTCCCATTGCGTTAAATGTGCCGCCTCTGCCCGGAAGTTATGTTGCCATTTGCAACGAGTAAAGTCTATTGCATTATTCTCATGACAGAGCGATTGGAAGCGAGGACGTCTCGGTGAAAATCACTCATTGCGGGGTTTGCTATGCGGACGTTCTGTGCACACGCAACCAATTAAAGCACTCCAAATATCCCTTGGTCCCAGGGTATGTACCTTTGTTGCTAATGCAATTGTAATATTGTCTATTCCTTCAAATATTTTGTCTTTCTTTGAAATATTCCTGGAGACATTGCCGGCCAAGAAAGAAAAATTCTCCACACGCGCCGTTCATCGCCGTTGATCTGGGTGCGATGCTTATGCGAGATATACGTATGTTCAGGCATGAGATCGTGGGGATTGTAACGGAAGTGGGTGGCAACGTTGGCAAGTTCAAGATCGGAGACCATGCCGGTGTCGGGACTTATGTTGACTCGTGCCGAGATTGCGAGTACTGTGATGGTGGACTAGAAATGCATTGCTCAAAAGGTTTTGTTTCTACGATCGGCGGCACTTATGAAGATGGCAGCACTTGCAAGGGAGGATACTCCCAGTTCATAGTTGTTCACGAGAGGTGCGTGATTACTAACCTCGGTTTAAAGATCCATCCGATTATCGTCTGTCACGTCACTTAATATACGTAAGATTACTCCATTCTTATCCGATGACAATTCCACGAAAATTTGTGGTGCCGACTTACCAATTACCTAGTATCCTCCATCTTCTGTCTTCATATCTTCACTACCAACGTCAAATCCGTTCACATTGTGCACTTTCTTCACTTCATACCGAAATGTTGAATCCGTAGGTATTGCTACAAGATACCTGACAAGTATCCATTAGCTCAAGCAGCACCCCTGTTGTGTGCTGGGATCACAGTCTATGCTCCGATGATCCGCCACCAGATGAATCAACCTGGAAAATCATTGGGAGTGATCGGACTTGGCGGGCTCGGTCACATGGCCGTGAAGTTTGCCAAGGCTTTTGGCTTGAACGTCACTGTTTTCAGCACAAGCATCTCCAAGAAAGATGATGCCTTGAATCTATTGAAAGCAGACAAGTTCGTGCTCTCATCCGACACGGAACAAATGAGCGTAAGAGTCCAACGACGCAAACCCGCTTGAAATCCTGAGGTTTCCCAAACAGTGGGTGTCGTAAGTAGATCTAATTCTGCGGTTTTCTTTGCAGGCTCTGTCAAAAACCCTCGACTTCATAATCGACACTGCATCAGGAGACCACCCTTTGGATTTGTACATGGCATTACTGAAGACAGGAGGAGTTTTGGCTTTGGTGGGCTATCCAGGCGAGGAATTGAAAGTTAATCCGCTGAGTCTTCTCATGGGTAAGTATTCTTTCGACAGATCTTAGCATTCATTCCCTCTTCTGCTAGGTTAGGACCCATGACTTTCTTTGCGTTGTTAAATTACATGTATCTTGTTTAAGTATGAGGAGTATTGCTGGAAGCGGGGTCGGTGGTACGAAGCGAACCCAGGAGATGCTCGAGTTTTGCGCCGAACATCAGATACATCCCGAGATTGAAGTAATTCCTGTTCAGTATGCAAACGAAGCTCTTGAGAGGCTTCAAAAGAATGACGTGAAGTATCGCTTTGTGATAGACATCAAGAACTCCTTGGAGTGATCTACTAGTGAAGGAACTCTGGGAAGATATTTTCGTGCTTATTGAATAAGAATTCTTATCTTTATGTAAGCACCAACCACTCTCTTTATGGAATACAAGTAGAAAAAGCTATAATAAGTGGGAAGTACGTTCTTCCTTTTTTTGAAGGGATCCATCTTGTTTGGGAATTTGGGGATTGCAACCAGTGTGTGTCCTGAAATAAAGCGGATAGATAACAAGTTCTATAAATCTAAATCTAACCTGAGAAGCAGAAATTAACAAAAAGAATTGACAACCACTCTCTTTATGGAATACAATTAGAAAACGCAATAATAAGTGGGAAGTACGTTCTTCGTGATCCCTCTTGTTTGGGAATTTGGGGATTGCAACCAGTGTGTGTCCTGAAATAAAGCGGATAGATTAACAAAAAAATTGATGATGAGCGATAAGGAATATCAAAGATTTACGTGGTTCGGTTCGAGGTCAGTACATATTTCATAGGGAGAGTCAACTGCAATATATATATATATATATATATATATATATATATATATATATATATATATATAAAGTGTGAGTCTGGAGAACTACAAAGCTACAATTGCTCAATCGTTCAAGTGTTTCCCAAAACTATCTTACCCCCCAAATTAATTTTGTAATCTCATAATCTCTCACCAAGAACTCCCTAAGAAAACTTACCGAGAGAAAACTGAACACTCTTCTTGTTTGCTAAGATATATGATAATCGAGCAATGTTCCTTTCTCATACGTTCTTATGCAACTTGCTAGTTCAAATTAGAAACTTCAATTTTTATCCATTTTATCCTTAATCTGTGATCAAACCCCATCAAATTTTGGACTTGCTAGAATTTGCGGACAGTCTAAATCAAAGAAGGAAGACAACCAAAATACGGGCAAGATTTCTACCTGGTCAAATTTAAAATATGGGCTCAAACTCGAGATATAATTTGACGGTGTGATGATGGTTTCTCTATCTCTCTAAAATTCTAGAGTTTTTAGACAAATCTAAAGTTTCTAGAGTCTGGAATGACAGACCACACCTTCACTAGGAATCAGCTCAAACGGACCAAGACAGATGGAATGTGAAATTCATACTGCTTATTCAACAATTATAAGAACTAAGTCCTTCCCAGCACTCACTACCATCGAGTCTGAACAAAACTCATGTGCTCACAACAAAAGAAAGGATCGTCGAACAGCAAAATTAAGAGGCGTTGGAGTAGCTGTCAATTGAATTGATTTCGTCAAATGGCGAGAAGATCTCCTCATCGATGACCGCGGTATTGGATGGAAGATGTTGCATAGAACAAGCGATCGAACAATAAACTAGATAGAACAAGAAAATAAATCAAACACTAGATATACGTGGCTCGGTCGTAGAGATCTATGTCCATAGGGAGAGTAGTAACGAATTCCACTATAGATCAAGTGATATACAGAGATTACAAACCACACTCGAGTCACTCAAACCCTCTTAGTATTTTCCAACTCCAATTACAATCAATAATGCATATAATGTTTAGCCTCACAATTCCTAATGAAATAATTTCTCAATCTTACAAAGGAATTAATACGTAAATTCTTACCACAATAATTTCTCGACTAGAACACAAATGTTATTGAAGTAATTCCATGAAAAATAACATGTCAAGCACTCGTTTATGGAACAACGCTTCAAGACTTCGTTAAATCAACAACTGAATTTTTCTCTCTATGTGAAGCCTCATCCTTGATGGATATTAAAGGTATATATATATTAGTCAACATAATGCCCTTTGCCGTGTTAGATAAGGATTTTGTTTCCTTATCTCTTTCTTTCTCTGACCTAGAGGCGTCAAACGGGTGGGTCGGGTCGGGTTTGGGTCGGGTCGAATATGGTCCGACCCATGTTGACCCGTCTAACCCGTCTTGACCCATATTTAATGACCCATACCCGACCCGACCTACAATTGACCTATACCCAACCCGACCCATTTTGACCTATATTACCTTATTTAACATATTTTAAACACTTTACCTGTGTATATTACCTGGCTAAAAACTTCACACCAAATAAAAAAAGTAAATTAAACAATTAAAAAAATTAAAATTAAAAAATTAAAAAATATGTAAATTCAAATGCTTATAAATAAATAAAAAAAGACTGACTAAATACTTATAAATCAATCCAACCTATGTAAGGGAAAACGCTAAAATAAGACGGTAGCGATAAAATGAAACAAAACAATTGCAACCTCCGATACTATGTTTCTGCTTTACGAATATGATATTTCTGGGCATTAACGAGGAAGAAGATCCGACACAACAAGAACAAATGATTTCAATCGCAAGATATATGAACATGCTCTCATATTATGGTCATACATGCCAGTACTTTCTGTTCTTCCATCTCTTCCCACATGAAAAACACAACACTCTGCCTCTCAACCCGGTTTGATGCCTTGAAGCAAAAACAAAATTGGAATACTTGCCACAGCTCGACTGGCTCTAGACTCGTATCTATTTACCATATACATGCCGGATTACGATTGGGACAATGCATCCATGAATCAACTAAGAATAGACTCATGCAGTCAGCTTTTGGAAGAGTCAACAGCATTCATGTGCTGAAGATGTAGTGCGCTAACAGCCCACGCCAGGTTTCTCCAGGCGCACTCGCAACTTGGAAGTTGAGAAGCTTCTTTTGCTTCTGATAATATTCTTCCAGCAACTTATTCTGTCGAAAATAGAAGGGAAGTGAGCAAATCATTCTATCCTCTACTGCTGATATGTATGAAAGATCAACCAGAGGCCTAAAGAAGCATTTTATGTGCACGCATGATACCATTGGATGGAACCCCCACACATATGTAAGGATAAAACTCAGAGAAACCAGTGCCCAGCATATCGAAATGAGAGAAAACACAACTGGTTCGAAACACAACTGGTTCTAATCTCACATACAGGACTTCACAGTTATATTCAAGACTACACCCTACCTGCTCTGCATACACAGTCAAGTTTTCCTTCCGGACCCTACATCAGCAGAAAACCAGTTGCTCAGCTGGTGATCTTAAACCAGATTTGGAACTGGGTATGTGCAAACTGGTAGAGTCCAGGGACAGAGGAAGCTCTCCCATCCCTAAATTCTTTGCTAGAGGGTCTTGCTCTGCGGACTTGAAGTTCAAAACAAGATCAATGTCGGCAAATTGGTCGAGAATCTCCTGGGGAAAGGACCGACATTCATGAGAACTAAACATTAACAGTTCTCTGCAAAAGATTCCATCCAAGTGTAAAACAAAATTCAAATGCACGACCCAACACTCATGCGAATTCGCATTATGATCATCAAGTAGATTCGGGCTCAAAAGCTGATTAAGGACACTGTGGAGAGCCATTCCACTTACATGGATCATTCGACCCAACTTGACCTAGTTATCCCGTTATGGATCATACAAAAAAAAAACCAAAGCATCATCGCACACACTGTAAACAGGGGGGAAAGCTCGGATAAATTGCAGATCACAGCGAAATCTATACCTCGTGCTCAAAGAAAGCCGCCGGAATCGAACGAGCTTAACACCACAGCTAGGGTTCCTCCTCGCTGCCTCGCTCTCGAAGAACTCATCGGCCGCCGCGCCCAGCAAACCCTCCTCTTCTATGGGTAGAGCCGTCAATATGGGATAGAGAGAGAGAGCAAGCGTCGGGTGGTCTGCAAACCGCAAAGCTTGATGCTTCTTGGGTCGAAAGAGGGTAAAAAGTGGGTCTAAAATGGGTTTCACGTGTGGCCATATTTGACCCATTTAGTTTTACTTCAATATTTTAAACCCATTTTTAAAGGCCCTCTAAAAATTAGTGACCCATATAAGACCATTTTATACAAAAAAAATGGGTCAAATATGGGTCTATGACCCATATTGACAGCTACTAGTCATACCATATAGAAGCTTTCAGTCTCTTTTTCCAATTTTTGCAAATTACATGATGGTCATGATTGTGGAACATTAATTGATGTGTCGACAGCGTCTGTCTGAACTTTGATGATAGATTTGCAACTTGAATTAGTCTATTTTTTTGTCCTAATAACATTTCTTATCATAGAAACCACATAGCTTGAAGGCGAATTTGAAAACCCTAACTAAGCAAATTTTCGCAATCTAGAGTTTCAGAGCGCAAAGCTTATAATCCCTAACAACTCCTCGGTCAACCCCTTGAAGTTAATTTTCCTCTTATCCGTCCGATCATATCAAAAAAGTTCACCATGGGAAGAAGAAAATCGAGTCTTGCATGATCCTTTCTGATGGAAATCCTACAAACAAAGGAACTTGCCCAAGTCTCTTTGAATTTGCTGGAAATCCTCCTATCACACATTTCTGAATAGTAACACCTTCACGCCGCGAGTTGAGCACTCTACATGAGCTCCCGAGAACATGTCACTAGATACTTGCACGCAACAAGACAGGATTTCACCGTCTAGACAGCAGCCTGCACCATACAGAGAACAAATGAACAACGATCTGTAACCCCACCATGTAGAAGCAATATCAATACATGATCGAGCGTTGTAAAAAAGACCAAGCACTTGGAGAATAGAAAATCTTGCTACTGCTGGGCTAGACCCATGCTCTCCAAGAAGAAGAGGCAGTGCCAGCTTTTACAAAGTTTCATATCGCTATTAACATTTCCGCATGTCTGGAGTCATATTGTGTTTAGATTTATCTTTCTTATGGAAGACTTAAGTCCGTGCTGCAAACTAAAATCCGCAGTGCGTCCTGCCGCCTTCATTTCCAGCAATATGTTCGAGTAATTCCTGTGAACTACCGGCAAACAATGAGCGACATGCAAATGTTTAGACAACTTGGCAACATTCTGCTTTTGAGCCCATAATTGCTCATAAGCATGCTGTATCAGAGTGAATTCCTCCATCTTCCCAAGAGTAATTGATGATGAAGAAGAAGAAAAAGACGCTTGTAAGCCAGTATGACCTCAGTATATGGAATGCCTCCTTACATGAAGACAAAAGTTTTCCGTAAATGCACCAGACAACTTTGACGATTCATAATTCTCTCTCATGAAGGACTCAAACTTGGATCAAAGTTATTAATTTATCTTTGGCTTATGCATGAAATAGTAAAGAACGTAGTTGTTTAAACCTCGGTACTAAAAGTAATACTATTCTTGAAAAAAATAAATAACAGATCTGAAATTTTTTTGCCATCTAAACAATAAAAGAGTTTAAGTGGATGATCCAATAGTATAATGGAGTTATCTCTAGGACCGGATGCGCAATGTGCAATGGATGATGAGATAAAATCTACTAAACCAAAAAAAAACAAACATGGCATTGACTAAATCTTGCTCCTGTTAGTAGAACTATGACAATGTTCTAAATGGGTGTTAAAATATATATATTAAAAAAAAATAAAATAAAGCGGACGGTACTATATATATAAAGCAAGACTAGTGGCCAAAAGCTAACACAATTAGAATAATGGACGATTTTTAGCTTCTGCACATAATTTGGTAATTCACCAAATGGACTTTAGGAAATCACCATTCTAATTGGTGATCTAGAAGAGGACATTTCTCTGAATCAATTGGAAGGCTATATAGCATTTGGTCAAGAAGCCAGAGTGTGTAGATTTGGATAAATCTTTGTATGGGCCGAACAAGCACCTAGATAATGGTATAAAGAGCTCAAGGAGAATTAAAAGGCTGCTCTAAAAGCAATAAAGCTGAAATTGTGGTTTATGCAAAAGTCACAAAAGTGGTCTTCTTGTTATTACTCTTAAAGTGATGAATAACTTCAGAAATTAAGGATAATTTGCAAATTTCGGATGGACAATTCAATTTTTAAAACACAACCATACTATATTCATATATTAAGAGAAAACGACATCAGTATTATTAATGGGGATGCAACGATAATACACTCAGTAAAATGCCCACTCATCATCATAGCTCTTTTTAGTTTATTACTTTTCATACTATGGTTAGCTCTTTCGACGCATGAAATCTGTACCAAACGCCCCCCCTGACGCATCTCAAATCCTATATTATAAGTGTTATAAGTAAAATATCAATTATTACGTGTGTACTTGTAAACTGAATAGAACTGAGATAAAACCCCTTTTTGTTTTTTATACATATGTGCTATGTTTTTTTTCTATACACTACTAATTAGTCTACCATACATATGAAGAAGATTTTGAAGTATTACAAGATGAAAAGTTATCTATAACCTCCATCGTATGTGACACCAAGTGGAAAATCCCTCCTAACGTTATTTTAAAATCTATTATGTGTTTTTTTTGTTTACTCTTACTTCATCTTCCTTCACGCTGCTAGTTTTAACACACCCCCCCAGATTAAAACCGTCAAACACCCAAGGTATCCAACAAACGCAAGTCAGATAGCTTTTACGAGGAAGTAAAATAAAAGGTGAATTGTTAGAAAAGTAACACAATGACTGTTAGGATCTGGAATAAGTGGTCTGTACAAACAGTAATAGAAAATATGAGAACACATCAACTGCCGTGCGTACAGAATCGTTATTAATATGCATTTGTAATGAGAAATCTTGGAGATATTTCAACAGAGAACTAAACAATGAACAGTAGGGTTTGTTTTAAGAAATGAAGGTGTGGGGCTGGGATAGAATGAGTAACACATTGTTTTTAGTTGTGATAGTTGAACTTTGTGGAAATATAGGAAACTGTGGGGGAACCGTCAGTTAGAATATCATTGGAAGATGAGTTGAGTATTGTAGGGTCGAAACGCGTAGTTCGACGACGGAAGTAGTTATTTGAAATTGTGGGGTGATGTGTGGCTGGGGTTGACTTTTGAGGATTCAAGCAAGGGGTGAATAGGTCTGCTGGGTTTGAAAACTAATTGCAGTGAATGTGAGGTGGTTTAAAAAACAAGTATTAAAAGATAATAAGTGAGGTGTAGGTGGGGAAAAGTTGAGTTTGATTTAATATGATAACATTGAATAGGTAATTCACAAAAATTGATGTAAATAATGAGACAGAAAATAAGACAATGAAGGTTCTCAAAAGCTGTGTAGTTACAGTGAAAAATATCAAGTGTATATCGTGGAAAGGGAATAATGGTTTTTTGATTGATAGTGTATTGAGATGGTTTGTTTTAACTGGAATGAATAGATATGTGAATCAGTGAGTTTTATGAATGAGGTTTATACCATTACTTGGTTATCTAATATATTAGTAAAGAAGAGGAAAATGTTGTGAATAGAGTACGGAAAATAAAAAATGAACAAGAACATGTAGAATGTATTTCTTTGAAAGAGAATCAAACTTTGAACTAATAATATTTAACAATTAAAAATTCCTACGAAATCAGACATTAATAATTCTAGAGATACCATATCTACGCCCCCCGAGGTGAATATGGAAGTTGTTGACCGGCGTTGTTTGGGAGACCTTTGGAATCGGACACATTTGTGTCTGCAATGGGGTTACTTTTCGTGTATTGAAAACTCCAATTGTCAACACTATATTATACCTAATTTTCACGGTTTGTTCTTTTCTTTTTGAAACCTTGTCCTGCCTGGACCCCACAGTACGGGGAGCGGTTGCTTTAACACAAGTAATTGAGGCGACACATGCCTTGGGAAATTAAATTTGTCTCGTTGGAGGTGTTTCTCCGTTTGAACCATCATTATTAGGTAATAGAATTACATCGATGTCGTTTTCTCGTTCTTCCTGTCCCATCCTATCTCAAATTAAATGATTTATGATAAATTTTATGAATATATATAAATATATAGAATTATTAACTATTATTATATATAATTTTTATAACATAATTCCAAATGTTATGTATATTAAAAGCGTTTTTTTATCAGTTTTTCTCCCTCTTCTTCCCATGATGCTTTTACCTAATAGT
>JAGVVM010009023.1:0-29350 GCA_019149425.1 Psidium friedrichsthalianum
GGGCCTTTTGGGGGCCCCGCCCCCCCCTCCCCCCCCTTGGCCTGGGCGCCTGGCCTTGGGGGGGGGCCTTTTGTTTTGCCCCCCCCAGGGGGATGCAGATTAAATAGCCGACTCACGCTCTAAAAATGTTATCCCTTGATCCAATAAAATTTACAATCTTTATTTATTTAGAAATCCTCGAAATTCCGATCGACGTCCCATTCATACTAGCCTAACCATTTTTTCACAGACCACATCATATAGTTACCGCTGGGCATGATGCGACGCCATCCCTGTAAGCGTAGTCCAGTCACTCGCGTTGATACAGCCTGTTCGCCAAGCTAGCCTCGCCTATCGGACCACTTTAGCTTGTTTCCCTACGCTATATCTCAACTTTTTCGCCACGCTTGTTTAGGCAAGTCGATCAACCCCATCAGAGTCGCCAACTCACAACCAACTCAGACTCTAAAAGTTTCTCCACATCCCTCTCCTCCCCAGCCCCGCCTTCCGCACATAAGCCCCCCCTCCCTCCCCTCTCACGCTCAATATGCGCAGAAAGAAAAAGAGCTTTTCGTAGTACTATTTACACTTGCACATTTCACAACTTAAAATTTCTTCACTGGAATAGATATTTTGATGAATTATGTTATTTTTTTTTGTATTTCTGAGAGAAATTGTGCCGCATAATTTTGATCCATATTTATATCTTTTACGTAGCTATTCAATAATAAGCCTATAAATAAGGCTCTTGTATTCACTTGTTCATCTACACATCGCTCAAATACATAGAAATTCGGCGAATGCTCCCCCGCTCTTAGCCCGGGCTTCCTGATCTATCCTCCCCCCCCCCTGCCCCCCCCTTCCCTCCCCCCCTTTTCCCCATACGGTCGAAATAGAGCACGGCTACGATGTCATCGCTGAGGCCATAGAATTCTTTTGACGCACGTGGCGTCAAATATGCTGACTCGATATTTGCTTCTCGTGGGTTCATGCACATCGAATTTGAAACGGGCCGTTCACCAATTTGACATGCGTAAGCTTGACGCCGCCCCGATCTCTAATCTAACGCATTGATACTGTCATTAACACGGCTTGCCTAACCTCCCACTATGGTTGGATATTTTTTTTTTGTAACCTAAATATTCCGACATTAACCATGTAGCCCTATTTAGGCTGACTAAATGTAGTCTTTTTTCTCCACCAAATAAAAAAAAACTCCATTAGTCAACTAATTTTACCAATGACCAGAAACGAGCCCCTCCCCCCCCCCCCCAGTTACTTTATCTTTTTGGGGCCCTGTCAGCTGCTCACAATGCCCGTTGCGAATGCCACATATGAGTATGGTCAATCAATTAAACAGCGACTTAAAAAGAGCCTGACGATTCGCAGGCCACTTTCCTTTTTGTCTTTAATTTATAATTATTGTTGAAGCCTTTCAATGCATCCTGCCCACAAAAAAAAAAAAAGTACGAGCCTACTCTACGCCAGTGAGAAGTTATTAATCCTGCACCCTTCCTTGATGAGCGTCGACCCGCCTACGTGCTACCTCGAGTCATTTTACAAATTGGGTCTATGGAGTATTACGCAAATAATGAGTTTGCTCTTTTGCTCGGCATGAATGCACTGCCATAGGTACCATAGCATTTCGGCAGTTTCGAATCTCATCATTAAGCTCTCTAGTAGTTAGTTCGATACTTGTGTCCTTAGGCTATTGAGGCCCATGGCCGAAAAAAAACCAAATAGCCCGTTATTTTGTGACGAAAGAATGTGATAAGTATGCCAAATGCGCTGGCTAAAATTGTGCAAAAAAGCCCCTCTAAAATTTAACTGCGCAGCTGTCACATTCAATCTAACTTTTCAATTTTACTCGATAAATTATATTAAAAAAGAATTACAGATGCCAAATCAAAAGTTCATGAATGAAATTGGTGTACTTTGCGATAAATTAAAATTATTCTTGGATAATTATCAGCCACTTGACGAGATCCAATTTTTGCTAACCATTTTGACCAACCAAAAATTGCCAAGAGGATAAAAAAAATACGTATTATATATACACATGTATATAGTTTAGCCAAGACAGAAGAGCCCCACGCGTTTTGGTACCGTATGTCGTAACCCTTCCCAACAGACCATCTTTTCGTCGCTCCTCCTCCTAACGTAACGTGCCTCTCTATAAATCCTTGACCTTCTCCTTGCTCACCGCTCCTCCTCCTCCTCCTCCACCACCACCACCACCGCACCACCAACTCTCTCTCTCTCTCTATCTCTCTCTCTTCTCCTTGCAAAGCAAAGGTCGTATTTTGCATGGCAGCTGGTTGTTCAGTCACAGAGTCAGCGACCTCTGCCTCGGGCAAGCCCGCTCTAGGTCCCTCTCCGTCGCCGCCACCGTCGGCGATGCCCTGTTCGCCCTGAGGAACTCCGAGGACAGCTTCCTCAGCGTCTGGAGCTGCGACCACCGCTCCGGCACGACGGTGCGCGCACGAAGGAGGAGAGGGAGGAGAGTGCCGCTGCGTGGGGAAGCTGTGCATGGTGGACGTCATTTGGCTATCTCTCCAGCGAAGACAACCTCTCGTCTCCTTCAGAGGCGTTGAAAGCGCCGTCTCTGCACTTTTTGCCGAAGATCCCGGTCAAGTCGTGCATGTCGAGCCTTCGTCGAGGTGAGCCGTGAGAACAAATTGAGGGTTGTTCAGTCACAGAGTCAGCTACCTCTGCTTTTCCATTGCATGAATCAAATTCTGGGTCTTGTGCTACAAGTTCAAATTTTTATTATCCTTCTCTGATATGAGGATTATACCCTCCGTTACAATTTGGAGTCATTAAATCTTTCCTTTATAAAAATCTTCAGATTGGTGGATGCAATCGATCTCATTCTGCAAGGAGCTCAAAACCTAGTCGTGCCAATTCAAACTAGTTCCCCAAGAAGGAAACAGCACCAAAAACTATCCTCCTCAACAGGTCCTATCACAATTCACAAAGGGCAGGAATTCTGCTGGCTAGCTCAAGAAGATGTGATCAGGTTCCTCCTCAACTCCATCGGCATATTCTCTCCGATCCCCGCACGAACTATCGACACTCTCGGCCTCATAAGCGCCGAAGTCCTCGCGGTTGACTACCATTCCCCTGCTTCGGCGGCGGTCGAGGCCATCTCTCGCTCGCTCGTCGAGCAAACCTCGGTAGCCGTGGTGGACGGGGAAGGCATCTTGATCGGTGAGATCTCGCCTTGCACGCTTGCCTGCTGTGAGGAGACCGTCGCAGCAGCTGTGGCGACGCTCTCCTGCGGCGACCTCATGGCCTACATCGACTGCGGCGGCCCGCCGGAAGATCTCGTCCGGGTGGTGAAAGAGCGATTAAAGGAGAGGAATTGGAAAGGAATGTTGGAAGAGTTCGCGATATCGTCGGCGCCAAGTAATTCGTCGACGACGTCCTCATCGTCCTCGTCGGACGAGGAGAGTTTCTCATCCCCGAGCACCAAAATGGCAAGATCAGGGAAGTATAGCAGGTCTCCCAGTTACTCGGCTAGGATGGTGAGGAGGTCAGAGGCAATAGTTTGTCACCCAAAGAGTTCATTGATGGCCGTGATGATTCAAGCCATAGCACACCGTGTGAACTATGTGTGGGTCATTGAGGATGATTGTGGCTTGGTGGGAATCGTCACATTCTCCAGCATGTTGGAAGTTTTCAGGGAACTTTTGGAGGATTTGGAGTAGGGTCTTTCCTTTTTCTTTTTCCTTTTTTTTTTCCTCCGGGTCAGAATGCTGAAATTGTGGGATGGGAGGATGAGAAGACCGAAAAAAAAAAAAGGAAGTGTTCATATTTTCCTTTGTTTAATCATGATCACGAGGGAGGGTCTTTGGCTCAATGATTTGAACATGTTGCTTTCCCTTTTCTGAAGAAACCCTTGTAATCCTTTGGTCATATGATAATGGATTTTGGGTATCTTTCTTGGGTAGTGACGCCCCTGATTGTATTGACGTTTTCTCGTTTGCATCATGGATTACGGTTCCGTTTGAGGTTGTGTCGTGTGCATGTGCTCTAGTCCCCGTTGTTGCCATGTTCGTTAATAAAAATTGGGAGGGGGAGTTAGTCTTGGGCCTGAAGGAATTAAGAATCTCTCTTTCATGAGTGTGCGTCGCTTCTAGGCTTTGCTTTGACATTTTACTCGATATTCAGCCCTTTCCGTTCTAGCCTTTTTGTGGAGACAACGCGATGTTAAAGATTCTTCGGCACCGGAACTGTCCGTGTTGCTTGTGGTAATCCTCGAGTCACCGACATACACCGGCGTTTATATCCTAAACCTCGAGTCACCGACATATACCGTGTCGTATCATAAAGCAGAACAAAACGGGGTTACATCCTGGAACGGGAAAAGGAGAACAAAAATGCTTACTGCTTTTTGATGAAGGGGATATCTGGATCTGTTCAGAGAGACCAAATCATATGCTTTGGTCTGTTATGAATTTCAATTCAAGCGCTCTTAAAAGAGCCTTTCATTTGCAAAACCAACATTTTAGTTCTTAAGAATCGAGACTTCGAAGTTCGACAGAGCTGCGTAGCTCGCGAATCCTCTATAGGCCGGGGAAAAGTAAAATCAAGAAAAGTTTAGTGGAAGCTTCAAAGTTTCCCAATGGTCACGCCAAGTAGTGGCGAACCCCTTCTTCATCAATCCAGTTATTTATTCGACGATGGCAGATTCCAGGGAGCCTCCAGGTAATTGAAGAGCTAATCTAACCTTGATCAACACGATACAATGGTAAAATTCGTTGAGGAAACTCAGCTGTCGACTAGACCGGTCAAAGTTGAATAGCATCGAAGTCGCCAATGGCTTCAACATGAAGCCTAATGGACGGACCAAATGTAAAGAATTGCTCGGAAGTGTCCTTATTTTTGCTGTGAGAGCTTGCTTTTCGGCCTGTTAGCCTAACGGTGAGGCCTTCAAGATGTGCATAGGCAGCGATCCCGCGTTGGCACGGCACAACAGGATACGTATATGACGGACTAAAAAGATGGCAAGCCAATTAAAAAGGGTTTTTCGTGGACTCATCTCCAGTGTTTATCCTAGGAGATGCTTTGATTCATCTTAAAGGAACCTTGAATACCCTGCAGTTCCTTGAAGATGGTTTCATGACCTTCGCACTGAATTCTGTAAATCCTTAAATGCTCAAAATAACACACTCTTTTCTAATGCTTTCCGTTTCGACAAGGGTGGTCAAGCTCAAAGTAGGGGCAAGTTTCTGTTCATTTAACGATTTCCAGTCTCCGTTACGCATAGAGAAGAACGGTTGCAATAAACCGACAGGGTCAAGAGAAGACCCGCCATTTGAGACGTCGCCCGGTCATCACTATTTATCACGATAGGTCAGTGCGGACCCGCGTCCGCAAATTTTGTAACTCCAACTCGTTTAAGCTCCACTTACATTGGGAAAACGGAAAATTGTTGGAAAATATTTCGAAAGCAAATTCCTAAATGACAACAATAACAACAATCCTTTACAATGCATTCAATTTGGACAGCGCTGATCAACCTAAAACTACGAATGGGAAATTGCTAGTCCCTGTGAATTCGTAACTTCCATCGTCTTGGCATGTATATTCACAATGCAACCCTTCGAAGATGCTTTAATAAACTAAATGTGGAAGAATTGACAGATGGAAAGTCTGACCCTAACTTCAAGCTCTTCATAAGTATTCATCAACTTCCACCAGAAATTGGAGGATCAGTGATGATGGCTTAAAATAGAACTACCAACTATTAAGCCATTTCAGGTCGCACGCCTCCATAATGGTGCATGTTTAAACCAATTCATAGGAAGGCCCTTGAACATTTAATGACTTTCTGAGTTGCTGAGGACAAGATGGTGATGTCCTTTAATACAAGTTCATTCAAATGCACCAAAAGCATTGACATGGAAGAGCAACAAGCATCATAGAGCTCCAGGAAGCAATCAAGACAAGAAAGTGATATATGAGACTATGTTCAAACTACATCTGGTGCAAGTAGCTTGCATAAAATTATAGGCCTCCAACATCAAGCTCTCACGACAAATGAATCCTTCTGTAATGGCAGATAGCAGTCCACTTTCATCCCATCAAGAAAGTCGTTTTACAAACTGTATACAGTGGAAGAAGCAGATCATCAGCCTGGGATCTTGTCCTTCAAGTAGCTCAAAACAGCTTTAGTTCCTTTATCAAGAATTGCCCTTCGAATACTGTACAAGTGAAGACTAGATTACTCAAAACTATAAATGTGGACGCCCACCTTTTGCTGTTAATTTGACAGTACAAATATTGAAGAAAACCGATACAGTTCTAATGTGAAAAACATGGAGTACGGTTAGTGTGCAACAGATATCCTGTAAAAGAAAAAAACCTTGCAAGAAGAATGGCATGCAAGTGATGTTGCACCAACGCGGGAATTTGTATGGGTTGTAGTTCATATGCATGACATTCCATTTCAATACACTAGGCTAGAGTCTGGAGAGATGTTTTTGTGCCACTCAGGCCCACAGTCCACTCTTGTTCCAATTCTTACCAGTACAGGTATTTTTTGTTGACACAATACTGTGAACTAAAATCAGCCCACGTTTGTTTGAAGGAATATTATTTACAGAAAATTGTTTTCCAACTTTCCGGTGTTTCGATGACAAAAAACTAGTCGATTTACAGAAATCGTTTTTTCATGGACCGAAAACAACCAGCTTAGATTGGGGTACACATACAACGACTTCTCTTTCGGGTAAGAAGGAATTCACTTTTCCTAAACCACCAAAAAAATAAAAACTAATGATATTTCTTGAGAATGATTTCCACGGGAAATATTTCTCTTTATCATGAAGTTTTTAAGGAAAACAAATGCACCCCTAATCCCTTTAAAAAGGCAGTTTCTGGAATTAAATCAAAGACTCTGATCCCAATGTATAAATAGAAAATGTGATTCATCTCAAGCCAGCAGTCTTGGAGAAGTAAAACCAAAAAGACATTCTCGATAGTCCCAACCCAAGTACCTGACCAAAAGAAAATAAAAAGTACAGCATACCTTCTCAATGGATTTCCTTCGAGTCTTAAGGCCTGCAGGCTGGTTTCGAGTAATCCCTGATCAAGGAACTTTCTATTGAGAATACCTTCTATTATAGCCTACACTACTACAAACACAGAGAGATATGCTAATGTATTTAGAATGGCAGTGGGTCATGGCAATGCATGTCAGATGAACAAGCACAACTCTGACAAGGTCAAAAGAGCTCTCAAAGTTCCTGAGGTTGATATTGTCTCAAATGGACATATAAATGCAAGTACAAGTAACAAAGCACAGCCACATATAAGTCAGAGCTTAGTCTTTGTAGAACAAATCTTACTAGCTGAGGAGGTAGTGATGGTATATTGTTGTTGGAGAGGTCAAGCTCAGTAAGAGTTGTGAGAGTCCCAATCTCCTGTATGTTATAATAAAACAGAAACATATGATGTTGTAAATCAAATGGAAGAGGCATGCAAAACAGAAAATTTTCTAATACCGCGCTAAGACAAACTGCATCATAAACAGAAACATGTGCATGGGGATATACTGACTAGTAACTAGTAAGCATAGTGTGGGCACAGAGAGAGAGAGAGAGAGAGAGAGACCTACCTCTGGAATAATTTGAAGGGAATTTTGGCTCAAGTCAAGGATTTTCAAGTGCTCCAAGCTCAATATATCTAATGGGAATTCTTGAAGCTGCATCTGTCTAAGAAGTCAAAATATAATTTTGCAAATGCATCAGGACATCATGCCTAATCAAGATGAAAAATTGCACAAAATACAAACATATATACAAGAACATACTATAACCTTTTGTTACCTCATGTATAGTTCCTGCAATTGTCGCAAGCACGAAAATGCTGGACTTCTCGGCAATGAAGCAGCATTACCACTTAAATCCAAAATCTGAAGCATGCTTACAGCTTGAAATCCATCAGGCGGAATCTATAGTCACGCATGGGAGGGCAGTCACATAAGGATGATTCAAACGCATGGAAGAGGCAACAGAAGAAAAATGGGATCAACAGTCATAATTCATACAATAATTAACACCTAGGGACAATAGCTACAGTACTAAAAAAATGAGTGAAACACAAGCAACACCCACATGGCAATCACCGAGCCAACTAACTGAATGTAGGAAAATAACTATCATGTTTGCACCAGTAATTGCTCCGTATAACTTGAACTTCCAGTTACAAGGTTCGAAAAACTTTCTGAAACACCTCATGACCAACTCCATAAGTCATTCAATCTAAGAGCATACTCAAGAGGACGTTTTACTTTGTTAATTTCTACATGAGTATCTGTCTTTCAAGGGTTAAACGAGAAAGCATTGGACTTACTATTCATAGGCCACAGAGAAATTCAAATGGTCAGTCAGAGGCGAACACATCAAAGCATCAATATCATAATCAAATGATCAATGACAATGCATTGGTTAGTGCAAAGCAACACCGAAATGACTTGGCATTCTTTCTTTTCCTTGTTTTCCCTAAGAGAGCTTAGTTTTATGCAAATCAAAGGAAGAAATAGCCGGAAAACAAAGTTTTTCATCATGTACTTGATTCTTATCAAATTCACTGAAGTAGAAAACAATCAGGATTACCTGACTGAGGCAATTATAATCCAGCTTCAAGCAAGAGAGATTTGTAAGTGACTTTAAAACTGCACCAGGCCACTCTTTGATTTTATTCCTGGATAATATTATGGTCTGCGCATTCAGACAAATAGAGACCAGCGTTTAGGCAGAAAAAAATAGAAAATAAGGAGCAGCATATATATCTAAGCTGAAAAATTACCTGCAACAGATCCATGGACCTTATTGCATTCAAAACTGTATTGCTATTGGAAATGCATAAAAATACTACCTATGAACGAAAAAACCCAGCCACAATTGGTTTACCTCCCTCACAACAAGGGGAGGAAGTGTGGTTGTTCGCTGAAAGCTTAATTCAGATTTAAGGGGAAACATATATAACTTTCACACGTACTTAGGGACATAGGACAGTCAGAAAGCTGGCGTGACAATACTATTGACCCTATACAGCCATGTCTTCAGATCACACATTTCCATAAAGTTAACCATTCTTAATTAGATTCTGCATAGGCCCTAATTGCAAATTCTATTTTATACAAAACCAGGACAAAATACATCTTTCTCAATGGGGAAGAAATATTTTGTGAACCTTTAGATGAAACAAAGTAAGGAGTGAAAATTAAAAGGATGAAATGATGAGGATGCTATGCCTGTGGAACCTGGGCAGGTAACAAAATATGCTAATTGTTCTCCATCCTCCTACTTTAACATAGACGAAAAATGGAATAAGGTGAGAAGAAAAGCGAATTACCTGCAAGGAAGCACACAAAGAAAGCTGAGAGGGAAGCTCTTGGATGGAATTCTTAGAAAGACTGACTTTGACTAGATCACCTGCTTCCCAAACTTCTGATGGCACTGCACTTAAACCCATTCCGTCTAAAGAGAGTTCCTGAAAGTCATGAAAGGTAATTCAACTCCATTAACGGCTGGGGTGGGTAACATCAACACATGTAGTCTAAAACCAAGTGCTGAAACTGAGTGTGCATTCGTGTACATGCCTTCTTATGAACCTCCGCTAAAATTGTAGCATCTCATTACAATACAAGTTCACAAATTAAGTGACCCAACCAAAGGATTGTGGTTGCTGGCCACAAAAAAAAAAAAAAAAGCATTGGGGTATTACCTTCTATCCATATTATCTCCAACCAGATGCATTTATTTCAACATTAGGAGAGAGACTAAGCCATGGCGTTTTGACCCACTGGGCCAGCTTTAAATTACTAGAAAATAGCATGACTACAAAAGGGGACATATCAGTTTTTTCTCTTTTATTACTCAATTCTTGTTCGTGTCCATCAGCCAAAATGGTGAATTATGGGCTCTATAGTTTTTCACACATGAAATGCAGCATTCACCAATAACATTACTTTACAATTGAACGTTTATTTGTCCTACTACAACTTATCTGGACATTGCAAATGTACCTTTGAACTGATACATAGTCGAGCAGCCATTGAGACGACGTTGTCTTTTGCTGTAACTGTTTCAGAATCTACACAAAAAGATGACATAACAGCAATTGAAGAGACAAAATCATTGGCAAAAGGGGGAAAAAAAAAATAAAGTGCGCAAAATTTTGCAAACAACAAAGCCATGAACTCCTACTGATAGCGGAAGCACTAAAGTTCTAATAAAAGAAGAGATAATAAAATAGTGCAAGCATGATGCTCAGACTCATTTACCTTCGCTTTCAGAAAGCCTACTTCGAAGATACCTCAATAAGGCAGGTGTAGGTCCATTAACCAATGAGCTGAAAATGGAAAATGCTGTATGAGTGAATTCATGAAGCATCAAATCTTCAGCACATGAACTTACAAACCTTCTAAGAGTTCGTAGAGGATTTCCAGTAAGCAAAGTTTCCGCAGAGTAGTCATCTTTCCTACATGATTAAGAAAAGAGTTCATTTTCTACACGCGGGACATAAGAGAGACAAATGTACTCCATGGTGTTCATCTTTTAATATGCATAATAAAACACAGACACTGCAGAGTCAACTAGACATAAAAAAAATCACGACCCACTCTTTATATGACTGCTTCCTTCATGAATCCACAAATACCAAGCTTTTAATCTCACATGACAAGATGATTACCTTCTTCCACTGAACCTCAGAGCAAGTTAAAGAGTGACATTAGTTTATCACTTAGATGCAAGAGAAGCAAAGAATTCGGTAGTGTCTCAAATGCAGTATTGATTCCATTATTCTTTAAATTATGCTTACTGCCAGGGTAAACAGCTTGATTTTATCTTCATTAAATCCTAGGGCGCCACAAATTCTTTGATGTTTATCCCTGGGGCTACATTGCCCTAATTACAATCGGGGAAATGAATTTACCTTTGTCATCTTGTTTGAGACTAAATTCCCCAAGTCTTGTTACAAAAAAAAATAACACAAACAAAAATCTAAGTGCAGGTATCTTGTAGGCCACCTTTTTAACATACATTAGAAAGAAATGGTTGTGCCATCAAGCCAAATGCTGGGACAAGACCATATTTTATCCCCCACTTACACTGCACAACATTTAAAGCTAATTTAACTGGTTAACAGAATTGCACAGGAAAGAAAGGTACAATTTTAACCATCTTCAGATCAGAAACGTTATGTCTTTAGATGAGCTTACCAATTTCTGGGGGCAGTCCAGTTAATGAATTATTGGATAGATCCAGGAGTGAAAGGTGCAGCTTGCATGCCTCCACAGGAAAATCTTTCAACTGAATAAATAGGGACAAATTATCAACCCACCCTACATCTATTAATATCAAAAGGAAATCAAAAGCAAGGAAAGAAGAAAGGAAATCCTGACAGCAAATGCATATGTGGCCAGATGCTAGGGTCAACAAAACTTTTCCAAGTAAGTAGGTAAAAAGGGAAAACAAAATGAACTTCACATACCTGATTTCCACGCAGATCTAAGATGCCTAATTTAGAAAGTTCCCCCATTTCTGATGGCAATGAGTGCAGAGAGTTATTCCTGTAAGATAAAGTCAGGCGATGAAGTTCAACATTAAAAATCACAAATCTAAAATCAGGACTATCTTAGCACAGGAAAAAGACATCACCCCATATATAACTCTGCCAGGGAAGAGCAGCCCCTGATTGACAGTGGTATTGAAGAAATTCCTGCAGAAACACATCGTGATGTGTCAACAATTGGAGTGAAGTATGACACTGGAAAGTTAAGATTCAGAAAGGAATCTCGGGCTTGATTTACTCACGGTTTTTGATGAAGGTCCAGGCGAATGAGACGGGAAAGGCTTCCCAGGTTCTCTGGTATAGCATTGAGCAAATTTCTCGCTGCAACAAACAAGAGAGAAGTAATTATAAAGGTGTAAAAGAAGATTAGAAGAGAATATACTTGCCTGCATTGAGCTCTGTGAGCATGGTCCATGATGCAAACATATGGCCAGAGAGAACGGTCACTTGTTTCCCTGGCAAATTAGCAGGAGAGATTTGAAGACTAACATAGAGCTAAAAGGTAAACCAGTCAAGTAACTAGAGGAACAAGTAACGTACCTCCACTTCTACCTTGGTTAGATTGGAACAGTTTGCAAGATCTTCAGGTAAGCTGATGATGGTGTTATTTGATGCCTGGAGAAGTCGTACAGAATACAAGTCCAAAAGTTACATTATAGGGAAAGGAGAATGTTTATATGTATAAGGTATAATCTCATTTCGATTTTCAGCTGTGAAATCATAATCATATAAAAAATCAGAATGAATATAATTAGCTCTTGGGCAGAGATAAATCAGGAGATTTGTTCTAATGATTAGCTGCACAAACATCGGTACAGGCAAAGTTTACATGGTGAAAATTTTCTATTGTTAAACATCTCAAGGACTATTCTTTATTCAGACTTAAAAAGACATATGGCAGTTCTCTTGCTGATCTGCTGACAAATGATGCAAAGGTCATAGATTAGTAAAATTTATTATGTACTGTTCAACTGACCTTACAGCGTGAGCTGCCATCATTTAACTTGAAAATTACATAACTCTACGGCGAGTTGTCATAAATCAATCAAGATGGTCAAAAGTTACCTTAAATTCTGAAAGGGCCAAACATCTACTGAGAGAGATGGGTATATCCTTCAATTGATTGTTTGAGCAATCAAACCTGTAAAGGTTAACAGGAAAACAAAAAACTTCAATATGACCTGCTTGTGACCAAACAAACCACGTGTAGACACCTTCTGATAAACAAGACGAAGAACCATCATTGCTAGCGTATGAAATCAGTGTTGAATGCTAATGTTCTCTCACTCTGTGTATACCCCTAGCCCTATAATCGTTGATATCACATATGCTAGTCTTACATTTTGTTGAATGGTAATATTCGGTAATCGCTTTCCATGTAGAGGAGAGGTGAAAGATTACAGTCAAATTTAAATAGAATGACCACGCCAATATACAGCAGAAGTGTCTTGTTGCGTGTTACCATTAAACAGATTAACAGGATGCACTACGAGTCGTATCTCTCTAAAGTGCAGAATTAAGTTACTCGTGAGGAATTTTCCTTTGAAGGCTACTAGGGAAACAGAAGAAGGAAATAACAAGTTATTGATCCAATCAGGCAATTCTTCCATGAGCAATTCGAAATTGAAGACTATCCAGGATGAGTAGCTCTTCCACAATGAAAGTACATGTGATCTGAGGAGGAGTAGCTAGATCATCAAAAGATAAAGAAGATGTGGCAACCTACTTGACAAGAGAAGTGGCGGACCCAATTTCATCAGGTAAACCAGTAATTGAGTTGTAGGAGACATCTAATGACTTAAGCATTGGAAGCCTGAAAAAGATGATGCTCACAACATTAAATGAGCACCTAAAATAGGAAAATCAAATCAGATTTGAAGAGAAATGGAAAAATTACCCTCCTATAGCAGCTGGAAGCTGGGTGAGTTTATTATGGCTTACATTTCAGCACAGTCAGCAGGGATAGGTTTCTCAAATCTTCTTTCAGAATTTCGATGTTATTATGAGCCAGAATAAGCTTTTGGAGCTCCACAGCCTACAAAAATACACTATCGAGATCCATAAAAGCGAAACAAGATATTACATAGAAAGCAAAGTCTGAAAGTAAAAAACGAAGAAAATCTGAGGAGGAATATTTACTACCTCCCACCATTTTTCACCATCACCAACTACGTCCAAGCTTTGGTAAACCTCATCGGGCACGTCCCTAGGAGCAGACAGTATCAACTGATGAGCTCTTAAGTGTAAATCCATCATGTAGCATTGAGATTTATTCAAAGTGACGGGAAAGAAAAAGCTAAAGGTGTAAAGCTGTCTATGGTCCATCTGCTCTGTTCCCCCGTATTTAGTCCTAAATTTTTCCTTCCCCAGGGACATTATTGACAAAGAATATAAATGATTCATTTCATGATTCCACATAGGAGGTAATGATACTGCAGTCGGAAGTTCAAAATGACAGAGAAACGAATGACGTTTAGCATGCACGACATAGCAAGCTGAAAGAAAAGAATCACCAGCAAAAACATAAGCAGAGCTGAACTAGGAACCAAACCATAATTTCAACCAGTTTATCCAACTAACTTGCTACCAAACAAAAAGATAGAGACAATGTCCACCAGTTCCACGATGTACCCAAAAAAAGCACAGCCAAATATTTCAAAACATTGCAACATTAAGAGAGGAGATATTGGTTTAACATTCTCGGTTGGGACTTCGAAGAAGAGTCGAAGGCAATTCTGCTTCTAATCTGTGGTTGGAAATATTACACCCATCACTGGCAAGAAATGCATGGAAAAACGAAAATCCAGGTCGTACAGCATTAATTTGAAAATTAGAAGCAGAATAGCGAACGCCTCCCGTGCAATTGCTAATGCTCGGAGGAATAGTTCTCTGGGAAGAAATGCAAGGACAGAGACAGTACTTTTCTTTGTCGGAGCAGATTAACTGGAGTCGCTCTTAGCTTATCTTAATTAATTGTCAACCTTCGTTGCCATTCGCAGGTCAAAGAAACCGGATCATGAGAAAAACAACTAGCTCCAAATGCATCCGTAACGCTAGTGCCGACTCAGAACTTTGTCATTCACATTCCTAGACACACGAAAATTACTGAGCCACGGATCGAGAAACCGATCTCGCATCGCTCGATGGCGGAGTGGTCCGGTAGAGTAACACGAACAATCGATGGACGAAGATCCGATGGGAAACTCACTTGAGCGAGCGATTCGATAGGTTGAGAGAACCGGATGATCTCGCCGCTTTGAGCAGCCGATCCATGGCGGATCTGGGAGGAGGGTGCAATGGAAGGCGTAGCGAGTTGTTACGTCTATCGGTCGATGCAGAAGCAAAAGCTTGAAACTGGAAATGTCACTTCGCAACTGAACACTCGCATCTTTCTTCTCCGGATTTTCTATTTCATGAGTCCGGAGGATAAATTGTAGGGGTTACGTTTAACGATGAGCGCCCGCTTTGGTTTCCTCATTTTTAATTGGGGAGATTTTTCAACGAGAGCCCAAAATGTGCCCATTTTTTTTTTCAAATAAGAATTTAAACTGAATTTTATTTTAAATAAGAGCTTGAAGTGATATAATAATTTTAAATATGGATCTTAAGTAGTCATATAGTCTAAAAAAATGACCTGACCTTAAGAGCATTTTCGTCGTTTATCTTTTTGATTTTAGTCTTTTTTCTATTTTTAAAAAAATAAAAAGTTAAAAATTTAAGAAAAAATTCATCGCCTTTATCACCTTCCTCGGCCAACATCAAGACCACCATGGACGACCACCACCACCACAAGTGGCCGTTGCCCCACCATCAATGAGGCATCGGCAATGTTGGTGAGGGCTGACAACCCTCGCCTAGACCTGGTATTCGTCTTCTTCTTTTGCAACCTTCGGTCTTTGAAGATTTGTGTATTGAAGTTTTGGGTTGTGATGACAAATACAGGATTTGGGTTTAGTCGGGGCTTTTGAGGAGCGAGGATGAAGAGATAAGGAAGTCAATGGAGGTCTTGGCAAAGGAAGGTCAATGTGTATATATCATGGCGAAGGGCCAAGAGGAGGAGCGCACGAGGAGGGAGAAAACAACGCAATTTCAACGACGTTGGGGTTGGGGTCGACAGAGGGAAGGAGTAGAGAGGGTAATTCTTAAAAAATAGAAAAGGAGAAAAACAAATGGAAAAATCAAAAATTAATGGTGAAAATGTCTTTGAGCTGTCGCCTTTTTTAGACTACATGACGACTCAAGCCTTTATTTAAAATAACTTTCATTTTGAGGCCCTTATTTGAAAAATAACGGCATCTTGACCACTCATTTGAAATAATATTAACTTCATGACTTTATTTAAGAATATGAATGCACTTCAAGTCCTTAATTGAAATTTGCCATTTATGATCATTTTCAATTTCAAATATCAATTAAGTCTCCACAAAAAAAAAATTTATTCCCATCTATAGTTATTTTTATTTTTTGGAAAAACTTCAAATAATGATCTGAAATGTTCTGATTTTATCAAATAAATGTTGAAATTGATTTTGTTTTTTAAAAAAAGGCATGAAGTGCCCTCTTTATTTCAAAGAAGGGCATGACTGAAAGGCATTTTCATATTTTATCATTTAAAATATCTTTTCTTCATTTTTCCCTTTCTTTCCTTTTTTTTTTCCCATTTTCTTTCCCCTTTGCCAGCCAATGTCGGCGTCAGGCAAGGGCCACCCACACCGTTGTTGGGCAACTCTTGCCTAAGCTGGGTGTCAGGCGAGGGTTGCCTTGCCATGAGCCAACCCTCGCCATGAGTTGTCCTCACCTAAGGCTGTCGATCGCTAGGGAAAAGAAAAGAAAAAGTGAAAAGAAAACGAAAAAGAAAAAAAGTTAAAATGGTAAACGACAAAAATATCATTTGGCCATGTCCTTCTTTAAAATAAAAGAGAGCACTTCAAGCCCTTGTTTAAAAAAATTATAGCATTTGAGCCTTTTTTTGGAATTTTTTTCAAGGGAGGAAATCTGTAATTTTAGCTTTCAAGAGTGCTTTTGCCTATGGTTATGCTTTTAGTGTTTCGACTTTCTGATATTTACATTAAATGTAATCATGGAAGTCAAAACAAGTGAGAGAGCAGATCCATTTTTAGCTTAAATATCTAGACATTATTGCCGCGAGTTTTTTATATGTCAACTTGTTCTCGAGTGCCAATGACTGGGCGCTAGACGCGAAGGTTAGAAACCACGACTTGGCCCGTCAAAACGTAAAAGATGGTGACGGATGAGCCGACGTGACTTTAGGCCCGTCTAAGCCGGCCCGCATAAACCAGGTGGACACGGTGAGAGATGGCCACGAGCCGAGCCGTGCCGAGCTGAGCCGCCATCAATGCGGGATGCAAAAAAAAAAAAATGTCGGCTTGCTTCCCTACCTCCTCGTCCGCTTGCTCTAAACCCTAATTCTTCACTTCGTTGGTCCTCCGCCGCATAGTTCATCTTTCCGATCTTTTCTTCACCAACTCGAAGATGGCGAAGAAAAGGAGTAGGAAGGTCAACGTCTCGGGGAAGCCGAAGCCCTCTCTGGACGTGAACCGGAAGATGGCAAGAGCGAGGCTCGCCATTCCGCCGCCACCGTCCGGCGACTCAAGATTATAATCAGGCCCAAGCGTAACAGCAGGGCAAGATTCGTGAGCCACGAGCTTTCAGTCCAAGGAGCTCCCGAATACGCGCCTTCACCCCGATCGTCGCTGGTTCGTGCTCGACATCTCTCCGTTGTCTCCTAGCAGTTTCGTTTTCATGCTTGCTAGCATAATTGCAAACTCCGGGCGCGTCGAGAATCGATGCCTTAAGTTCCTTTCAGTTTTAGATAATTGTGATTGTTACTGCTGTGGCAAAAAAAAAAAAAGATAAAAAAAGAGAAAAAAAAAGAGAGGTAATTTGTATGACTCATAAAGAGAGTTGAGGAACTTTGTTCTCTCGTTTAGTTATGCGGTGTTCACCTGTTGCGACTGCTGCTCCCGAGTAGGACTGTCTGAAATAACGTTATTTTTTTGATGTCGCGGAATACTTGCTCATCACGAACCCTTGCAAGCTTGTGAGAGGGAGGTGATGATTTCTTTATTCTGATAGTGTTTGGTTTGTGATGATGCAATCTTCACATTTTGGTGACTCATTGAGCGTTACAGATAACTGAGTAATTGGTCATACTGATGTTCTTGTTTTCACAATATAGGGAACACAAGAGTATCAATCAGAAAGAACTTGAATTTTTCAACCAGAGGGGGAAGGAGCTGCAAAGTCGGATGTCAAGTAACTATAATGTTATTTTGAAGGAAAGGCAGCTGCCTCTGTCACCTCTCAATGATCCTAAGCAGTAAAAGAATACTTTTTGAATAGCGTAATATGTTATTAGAATACTTGCATTTCTGAGTTGAAAATACAATTAGGGTCCCTTACCCTCATTGGGCAGAGGAACGTGGAGAGTTATTTAAGGCCTGCATGGTAACCATTCTGATTCTTTGATTTGTTCCCTGGGAATAGTAAGAATGAGAATCATCTTTGGTACACAAATAATTCTGATTCCTGATTCTGTTCCGAGCATCAGTTTTAAAGAATCAGAATCCTTTAGAGCAAAATTTTTTCCAGAACTAAAAAAAGTTGGTGTCTGAACCGATAATCACTTTTGAGAATCACAATACATAAAAAAAAAAAAAAAAAGAATAGAGTCTTACACCTCTCACTTTTCTCTTTTAAGTTCTCTCGTCACTTTTTCCGTCAACCTAATAAAATAAAAATAAAACATTTTAAAATTGGACATTTTAAGTCAAATCACAAAAAACTTTAGAAAATTCCTAAACATAGAAGAAACTTAGATTAGGCCTAGTTTGATCTCATTTTCTATAATTTTGGACCTAAATTTCCTAGATTTTCATGATATCACTCTTTCTACAAAAAAATGTCACAGAGATGGGGCATCTACGTGTGGATGGTAACATATATACTTGTAGCCGTGCTTCACACAATGTGACCATCTGAACGTGGACTGGAGCCAAAAACCCCTTGGATTTAGATAGAAGTTGCAAAAGATAGTGAAAGGACTTGTACTTCGTATCAAGGAGGATAATTGATTTTTTTTTTTCAATGGATTAGTTTGATTATTCGCTGATATGTTTGTATGTATTTAGACAACACAACATTTAAAGCAAAAAAATGAGTCCTTCATAATGGAACGTGTCCCATGCTTTAATTGAATTTCAACGTCATGTATTAAAATTTGGTTTCATTTATTATGACATGCTAAAAAAATAAAGTGTGATTTTAAATTATTTTAGGTGCATTGGGAAATTAGTCTTCAATTAGGATAAATTTTACAAAGTAACTACATAATTATTTGACGTAAATGAAAAAAATTAGGAAGATCAACAGTTTTTCGAAACATAAAATTTTATGCAGTATCAAACGCGTTTCTCGGTTCTTTAAACTCATTCAGAACAGATCAGAAAAAAATCATTTTAAATCAAAATAAAAGTTTTTCGGAACAGAATGGTTTAACCATGCAGGCCGCCTAGCTACCTTGTGACTCTCTTGGGGCATAGATAGTATCCATACTCATGTAATTTTTCCTTATTTGCAAGCAAGCTACCAACCTACAACTATATGTTAAGTATTTCGATGCATTATTTTGGCAAATGAGATTTACTCTTTTCAAATTGTGTAGTTTTTCTACATGAGTGGGCTTAATTTGTTTGTGGATACCATTGCACTCTTTATAACTCTAATTGGTTTCTGCATTCTTTTAATATGCATGCAAAGCAAGCCAGAGTTTCCTCTACCTTGATAGAGAACCTTTTGGGTGCATTTGCCCTAAGAAAAAGGAAGCGCCACAAATCTCTTGGCAGCAGATTATGAGTTCACTAGTTAAAAGAGCCGGTGGTTCTCAGGTGAAGTGCCTTTCTTATGAGTCCCCTTTCTCTTGATTATTAGTTTTATTATTATTATTATATTTTGTTGGTTTGGGGGGGGGGGGGTGTAGGGGTGGTGGGAGGAGGATCAGTATTTACAGCGTTCAATAGGCCAGTCTCTTCTGATTCATAAGGTTAATGAGGAATTTTTATTTCCAGGAAGGGGCCGCAATGTGTTTTGTGGGACCCCCCCCCCCCACCCCCCCCCCCCCCCCCCCCCCCCCCCCCCCCCCCCGGGCCCCCGCACACGAGAACTATAGCGTCCTTCAATCTGCAAATGGCGATTTGTTCATATTTCTGCAATTGGTAGCACTGCATTTCATCTTGTTGCCTTTGCACTGTGCAGAAGCTTTTGAGCAGAAGCATGGATTATCTATAGAAGGGAATGAAGAAGATGGACTCAGAGACTTGGTGGCGCCATACCATGTTTGAGAAAGGTCAAAGTAAGCGCATATGGGGGGAGCTCTACAAGTCATAGATTCATCAGATGTAGTTGTTCAGGTACTCTACTCTTTTTACGTTCAATGGATTGGTGTTGGTCACTATTCGAAGAATAAGCTTTCCAATCTTAGGTGGAAGCATTAATCCTATAGTTGATCCTTGGTGGTCTCTTTTTTGCTCGTGTTGTTTGTATGTATTTCGTAGTTGAGAATATTTTTTGGTGGAATTATTGTAGTTGCTCCATGGTTTCTCATTTATGTCAGAAGTTTTTTATTCCCTCACGGTTTGGCACTCTTTCTTTCTTTGCTTCTTCAGGCCAGTATCTGACTATGCTGAATTTTTTCGTTCTAGGTTTTGGATGCGAGGGATCCACAAGGTACAAGATGTCGTCATTTGGAGAGGCACTTAAAAAGAGCATTGCAACATAAGCATATGATTCTTCTCTTAAATAAGGTTCATTTTGGGATTATTTGATAATCTAGAAGCTAACTTCTCCCTTTTTTTTTTTTGGCCTTACCCAAAAAAAAAAAAAACTTCTCCCAATTTTTTCATATCTTATGAAGTTGATTCTGCTATGCAGTGCGATCTGATTCCTGCTTGGGGCCACAAAGGGATGGCTTAGGGTATTATCCAAGGAATATCCTACACTTGCATTCCATGCAAGTATCAATAAGTCATTTGGCAGGTATATGGCGAAATCTCTTTTCCTGAGGAAAAATGGGATCGAGATTAAGTAACTAGACATTTTAGATTCTTGACTAGCCTTTTGCTTTTTCTCCTTTTCTGGCTTTTAAAACTGTTATACTCTTGTTTTTAAGAAGTTGTTTTTTTTTTGGTAAGGTGTTTTTAAGAAGTTGTTATGGTTCACTTGATCAAGTTTTTGTCATCTCTATATTTCTCTTGTGGACCTTAGTGTGGTTATTAATGTATTACTGTATTTTCATGCTGAAGTTAATGACAATGGTTGCCATTTAGGGTTCGCTCCTATCAGTATTGAGGCAATTTGCTCGCCTGAAAAGTGACAAGCAGGCAATATCCGTGGGATTTGTTGGCTATCCAAACGTGGGAAAATCGTCAGTGATCAACACATTGAGGACAAAGAATGTAAGTTTGTTTGTTTTTTGCTAGTTATCACCTATTGCTACACCTGTCGTAAGATGAATAGCAGAGAGTATGTTGACTGCAAGAGGATTCTCCATTAAAGTACATTTTGCCAGTGTGTAGAGTAATGCTTGCCATGTTCCACTCCACGTTATCCATACTACTTTAGTCTGTTGTTTGCAGTTCTCGCAATAAGTAATTTCTGGATTTACAAGCTTCGTTGTCACTTATTTGTCTGTCTCTTCCGTCTACAGGTTTGCAAGGTTGCTCCAATCCCAGGGAGACAAAAGTTTGGCAATATATAACACTCACAAAACGGATTTTCTTGATCGATTGCCCTGGAGTTGTATACCAGAACAGCGATTCTGAAACAGACATTGTATTGAAAGGCGTGGTATGTTATCTTGTTTTATGTCAAATGAAAGATGTTCCTGACGAGCATTGTTTTATTCGTCAAGACCTTGCATATTATTTCTGGAATTTTTCTTTAGGTTGCTTTTTGGTGTTTTCCTTCAACTTGGAATATGACCATCCTACTTCAACATGGTCAATTAGAAAATGCATTGTATGACCATCTTTCTCGTAAGATAAATTCTGTTGATAAAAACACTTTCTCTCCTCTTCACCCTTCACTTCTTACCTTTCAGACAAGTAGGACCAAACTTTTTCATTACACTCTTTGCATTTGTTTGTTGAAGGTAAAGGCTTTATTTCCAATGCATCACCCAAAATATACTTTTAAGCTTGAAGATCACGAGTTTGGTTACATGTACGGATTGTTTTCTTTTTAATCCGGTACTTGTTACCAAGATTAGATTAAAGTGTGCCCCCATTGTCACAAATAATTCAGCTTGTACATGTGGCATTTTGAGAACATGTCCAAGTCAAATAGTGATGATTTGTAGCACTTTTCATTTGTGTTTTGATATGCGTTTATCCATTTGAGTGAAAGTTTCTTGTACTTACAGGTGAGAGTCACCAATTGGAGGATGCTTCTGAACACATTGGAGAAGTCCTGAAACGTGTGAAAAGGGAACACTTGCAAAGAGCGTATAAGATAAAAGACTGGTATAACTAATTTGTGCCTCTGGTTAAGGGCTTTACGTTGCGATCTTTGCAATCATTTACTGTAATCTTTCTTGGTAGTGGCCTATCAGCAGTTTTCCAAGAGATCTAGTTCAGGATCTGCTGGATTTCAGCATCTCTAAAGACAAGTTTCTTGCTCAATGTTGTACTGCAAGTTAAAAACAAGTTCTTACTGGACATTTAGGTAGGCCTGATTGTGTTAAGACAGGATTTCAGCATCTCAAAGACCGAATTGAGTGACCTTTAAAAGAGAATATTAGACATACACGAGGGATGCATTATATTAATGTTATTTGGCATTTTTTCCTCTCTCTACTAAGCATGGTCCCATTGAGTCACGTGATTCTAATCGACACTATTTTATGCAACTTAGTGTAGATTTAAGAAACTAAGTCTATGTTATTTAGGTTGCATGTTTCTTTGGGCATCTATTTTCAAATGCTGTATTTGCTTTTCTGTTGAAGCACACAGTTGTCCTTGCAATAAACTATACTGTCTTGGTTTTTTCAGGGCAGATGACAATGATTTTTTAGTTCAGCTATGCAAATCAAGTGGCAAATTGTTGAAGGTATATTTCTTCCTCCATAGAGAGGAGTCTCATCATTTAGATGTATCTGGATAATGTGATATTTGCGTTGCTTTTGTAGTTTTAGATGTTCAAATGTAGTTTTGCATGCATGAGCCCATCATTTAAACCTGCCTTAGTAATCATTAATTCTTGGTTCATTTAGGGTGGTGAACCTGACCTGACGACTGCAAGCAAAGATGGGTCCTGCATGACTGGCGAAAGAGGTAAAATACCCTTCTTCGTTCCACCTCCTCAACAAAGAGAAGGAATTGTCAGAACCCGCCAGTTATGGTGTAGAAAAAGAGGCAGCAGTGGACAGCGATAAGGCATCTGCAGCCTTCCGAGCATTGCCAATGTGATCACATCTCAGCAGCAGAAAAGCGTGCCCGTCCAAGAGACCTCTTCACGGGACGAGCTGAAGGGGGATCTGGTGCTCATGGGTCTACCGAGGATGCAGTGACAGAGGGCATCCCCACCCTCAGAGTCAGAGGACAGTGACGCCCAGCCTTCCACAGAGGAAGATGCGGAGTAATAGTGTGTCCAATTTTGAGAAAGGCTTTTCATTTTCTAGAGATGTTATAGAATTACGGCAAGTGTTATCCAATTAACTATCCAATTTGAGAAAGCCTTTTCATTTTCTAGAGATGTTATAGAATTACGGCAAGTGTAATCCAATTAAACGTGGTCTGTAAGCGGTCTTTATGGCTAGTTCGAGTTTTGAAGCTGATTATCTGTCACGGAAGTAAATTCAATCTTGGTAAGACAGTGCGCCCTATAAAGAAAGGCAGGCATGCAATAAGCAGAAGCTTGCCTTGCCCAAGAGAGAGCATAGGATACAGTAGAACCGATGATGCTGGTAGAGTAGAACTGATGATGCTGCTTTGGACCCGGACGGACCAGTTAATGGTAAGTTGTCAGGCCTGACTCCATTTACTGAGTTCTTAGCTTTTCTCCGGTGCTTTGCTTGGTTATGTGTGCTGTCTACTCTTTGGTGGAAGAAAGAGCACAGGAATCAGCTCCTGCTTTCCAAATCTTTCATTTGTTACTGGACTCTCCAGTCAGATTAGTTCACAAGATTGAATGACCGATTCTCCTTTAGACGTCGATTCGATTAATTTTTCAAGAATGTTGAGCTGGCTGTGTAAGCCATGTATATGGGAGGAAGTTCAAAGAAGTGATTTCTTTCTGTTTTTGAATCCTGTTTTGGCATCCGTGGTTGAATTTGGGTTGCTATTTCTATGGGTCGTATTCATAAATGGCAGTAATCTCATCAACTGGTATCATCCATTTTGCTTGCGCTCGTATCGATTTTTTTTTTGCCCTTTTTTAGGTCAAATTCAATATCAAGTTGAGCACGCTGAGTGAGAAAGAAACGCAAGACAAGACGAATGGTCGTGTTGCGATTCGCCATCTTACCCCTACATGAAATTAAATGCGGTGCACCTCAGACGCTTGCCATTCGTACGCTTTCCCTTGGGTTCTTCAATATTGGGCTCGATATAGGTCTGTTGGTATCGACTAGCATTAAATCTTTTGGTGCATTCAAGCTGGTCAGCTGCTCGGGCTAGTGTGTTTTAAGACTCGCCAAAAAATAACGAACCATATGAGGTAGAAAACTCTTTAGTGCGATTTTAAGGAAAGGAATTGACACAGAAATTGACACCCCTATTCCTACCGGGGAGAACAGGTCATTCGATAGGAAGATTCTAAAATTGTGAAGGCTTGGTTCGATCAACTGCTGACTAATTGAAACATGCTAGAGTGCCAACTCCTGATAATTTACAGTGATGGTTTCATCCACAAGTTATCAATAATTCATGGCCACATTCTCAAGATTAAAGCTCGTCAGCGACCTCAATCGATCACGCTTTTGTGGGCACTGAAATCTGGCGGGGACTTAGCTAATGAGATGCCCCGTGGAGAGGGCTGGCATGATCGCGGATTGGGTCGAACCAACTTCATCACTATTGAGAGGACCTTTATTGGGGTGGACGAGCTTAGGTAATCTGTCGCTGAGATGCAATAAATAGGAGTCGCTTTTCGCCCGTGGGGACATAGCTACTAGCTTAGCATCTGCACTGTTTTGTTTTCAGAACTTCCTCATGTTTACTGCTCATTTACCAGAAACCTCGTGAAAGGATTCTGAATTAGGACACCCATCTAATTGGGAAGGTGATTAGCCGGATCATGGGTGGGGTTAGGAAGAGAAGGTAATTAAGAGTGGACCAGCATATGCACATGCAACGAGATGATCGTATGGCTCGCGCTGAATCATTGGTCTGATACGTGCTTGGGACCTAACGATATCAAACTCTCATCGTTCCTCTGCATATTTTTGCTGCCAAAGATCTCATTACGACGAATTTGGCTAATCATTAATCCTTGATTTGTTTCCGCGCTGCAGCCAGAGTCTCGCGTTCGATGAGCCTGTGTCCTAATCCATTTCCAAAACGATCAAAGCTTTTCATCTTTTCCAGCTTTTTTAATAAAGCATCTTTATGAAAAGCTGGACTCAGAAAAGGAGAGGGGACATCCATTATCTAATGTCTAGTCAGTTTATTGCATTGATCTGGTTTAGTCGCTCTCTTGCTATTAACACTTTAGAGGGATGACCTCTCGCTAGCTTGAGCGACCGTCCGTTCCGAGACCCATCATCCGCGCATTATCAATATCGTTTTCGGATCCATATTTTGATTATTTCAGGGCGAGCCTTGTTTGCCACATTTTATTCCTTTTTTTGTGAATGGATGTTTTTCGAATTTTGCCTTCTTTCAGCAGGTCGACTTTGGAGATCGGGCCTTCATGTGTTAGGAAAGATCTAGGAGGAGTAGCTGTTAGCTTGTTATCTAACTATCAACCACCTATGTCAAATGAAAAGAACGTTTCACACGTGAATTTACAGATCCATTGCCAGTGATTTACATTGATTTGGCTTTCCTACAATCATCCTCGCGTTCTTCCTATATGTGAATGGTTATGTCTCCCTGTATATCGTTTTCCAAACCACCGTCCACACTCAAGGAGTCTTATTGGTGGTCAAAAAGGGTGTACCTAATCTTTCCTCGGCGCATCAAAAGTTCCAATGTTCAATCACATGATTTAAGCTTCAGATTGCACATGTGACCCCGCATCGAACAGTAAAAGCTAATCAATTGTCTGAAAGTCATAAAAGATCGGTTATGGCATGGGCAAAACCTTTTTATCTGCAAAGAACATATTCCTGCGTAAAGAGCCAACTCAGAAAGGAACTCATCAAGATTGTTCCAATCGAACGCGAATTATTGCATCAAAAGGAGGACGTAAGGACCCCCAACTTTGCATCGTGCATGGTTCGATCAAAGGGATTGGGATACCAAGTATTAATGCCTGTTGGGCCGGCGGCTTTCTTAGAATGACGACTTTAATAAGGATGCCCAAAGAGAACGAAAGCATAAAGAGTTCTCGATGATTGACTTATTGGACCCGCGATTGGTACGTCGAGCGATAAAGATTCAGGCATCTGATGATGGTTAGTTTTGAAGACCGACACGATGGTGGCGCAACCGAGTGCATGCGAATTCGATCACTCGCGCGAATCACGCAGCTGGTCTTTGGTCGTGAGGTCTGCTTAGACCAAAGAACGAAACCAAAGGAGCGTGTCGGTCCTGATCTGACCAGCCTCCCCCGCATCGCACTCCCGTTATGCACGATCAAGACAAACTTGATCACGAGATTAAACGACGACGCGAGAACGCACGAGACACTTCATGCCTTGTTTGTCCAGCGTCGCCGTAAGAGACTCGCACGTTGATTGAATCGGCGTCCGTCGAGTCTTCTTTGATTACGAGTGGAAGGAAGAGGGTATGCGCTTTCTTATCATTTTCTAGAAGATCGTGAATAGTGGAGGACTAAGCGTTGAACATGACAAGGACGTCAAATCACTGTACTTCCGGGACGTAAAAAAAGGTTTGACTCGACGAGAATTTAAATTATTTCGAGAAATTTTAGTGACATTGAATCTATACTTGATCCATATTCATGATGGTGGATCATAAATAGATCGATATGGTCAAATATGGATTCATTAAGTTTTAAAAGTATATCATAAATGAGTCACTTAAAAACATAATAAGTCCTAAATAGGTTTTAATTAGATCATAAATGGATTAATCGAGAAAATTATGAATAAAAATTTAGCAATATAAATATAAATATTTTATTCATTTATTTATTTATTTTATTTAAAGATGTATGACAGAAATTTTCTCTAAAGTGGATTTTAATATTGAAGTGTTTAAACAATATAGGTTAAGTTGTATATGGGTCGGGTTTGGGTTTCACTAGATTTGTAAACATAAAAATGGGTCAAATAGGTTAAATGGGTCAATATTGTTTGAGCCATATTTAATCCAATCCAACCAGACTCAATCCACCCCATTCGACACCTCTAAGCTGGTCCAGAAAATTATCCAGTCAGCCCTGAGTTTATTATACACATATCAATTCAATTCTAATTTTTTAAAATTTTTTATAATTTAATCATACATGTTTACATGAAATCCATGAGGCCCTTCCGACGATTTTTCATCAGAAATCGCCAGCACGACAGTTTGGTGAAAATTGGTCGGTATGATTGCATTCGAACTCCGCGCAAATGTTGGGATTAAATTAGTAAAATCGAAAAGTTTAGGACAGAATTGACATTCGTACAATAGAGTTAATAACTGACTAGACAACTTTTATTGGCATGTACATGAACGTCTTCATACGCGGTCCATGAATTATGGAAAGGGCTATGAGTATTTTGGTATCTAGCATTTCTATTATTGGAAGCATTAAAATAGCATCGAGCACAAATCACGGCAACCAAAAGAAGCTAGTCTTCTTTGCTCGCTGATGTTATTTCTGCATTGTGCTTGCTGATGATTTGAAGCGCACAATGCACATGCTTCTGTGTAATCGAGGGACATAATTTTTTCCCCTCTTTGAATTTCTTCATTTCTTTCACTTGTCTATTTTCTAGGAGTTCATGAAGCCACGAATAAATTTTTTAGGGTTAGAAAAACCCATAATTTGGACCTAATCAAAGTCAGAAAGTTGTTAACCTTGATTAGACCGATTAAACAGTTTAAAAGATATATATACCCGCTTTATTCCCACTCCATATTACTTTCTACCCCCAGCATCTTTTCTTCGTTAGATTTATATTCATGAGAAGTCCTCGCGATTAGATTAATTTGCTAAGCACATGGTCTTTCCCACGCGTTAATTCCTTTTATGTCCAGACTTAGTTGAATAAATATATTTGCGAAATCACATCACATGAAGAGTCAAGCTACACCGCACTCGGAAATCACTTAATAAAGTTCAGTACTATGTTCTAGACATTAAAAATACTAAATAAATCCCAGTGGCAACCTCAAACACGTGACTTTTGAATTATTCAGACGTCATGTTTCCAAAGACTCCAAGTGAGTAGGTCAAAGCCATGTTGTGTGAGATTTACGTTTAACATTTATTTACCTGATCGATATATTAGCCTTTACTTATTTTGTGAAAATATAGAATTTTGATATATTTTTCTAAAATCAATGTTTAACGCCGGTTGAAAAATTATTTAATAAAAAATATCTTCCATTGTCGAGTATAATGCACTATCAAATATTTTTATGAGTAATAAAAATATTTTAATTTTTTTATTAGTGAGTAGAGGTGATTGTTTTTTAAAAAATTATTATACAAAAATCAATTTTCTGCAGACCGACGGAATCCACATAATCGAAAGCAAAATGTGTCAGCCGAAGGCAATTCCCAAAAGGGTCAACAAGGGTGGGCCTAACTTTTCCTCAGCAGCGTCACAAAAAGCAAAATAGCAAAGACGCAAAGAGAAATTGATGGGAGGTTTTTTTTTTTACTCCAAGAATAAGGGGGTTGAATCGTGTATTAGTAACTCAAATCGCAAGACACAGTTAGCCACCTGCTAAGCCTCAGTCGCGACCGACGAACTGGCATGCTTGAGATTGGTGACTAAAGCATCAACTGACAAATGGCGAATGGAGCCAGATTGGGGGCCGCGCTGACGAATGGTGAGCGGAACAGTCATCGGGTGAAAATGGAGGTCGAGGGATCAGAGACGCGTTTTCAGTAGTCAATAGCCACCAAATGTTCATGGAGCGATGGACGCTGAGAAAGAGAAGATTGAAGATCACACCGAGAGGGGAGTTAGCAATGTTGATAATTCTTATTTCTATTCAGAATAGAAAATAGAAGAATTTATAATTTTTGATTTTTGTTTCAATCTCTTTCTAAACAATGAATTATCGTAAAATAAAAATAAAAATCTTATTAGCACTAAAGTTCTATTGAATCTATTTCTCGAAATGAAAATAGAACTATTGTCGTGCGCCCTTAAAAAAGCCACCATAAGCTCCCAGACTTTTTCTCACTGTAATTTGAAAATGAAAATCACAACTTTTTCAGATCGAGATCTGTCGAGAGATTGAGATTGTTGAATTCTAATCCAGCGGCGGCGAAACAGGTAGCCGGCACCGTAGCTTGGGCCATAGAATGAATCTCCCCGAACGTTTGGATTCCATTCTCCTGAACATGATTCTATGGACTTTCTTTTAATTGAATTTTCTTTTTTTTCTTTTAAGAAACGAGTGTGTCCTGGAGGGCC
>JAGVVM010009024.1:0-18030 GCA_019149425.1 Psidium friedrichsthalianum
GCTCGCGAACGCTCCGATAGCTGGCAGTCCTAGCACCCACATCTTATCATCCTCCACAACCAGAACCAGAAGAAAGGGAAACAGGCGGAACACCCAAGAAAGGGAAAACCACAGAGAGGCGAGGGCTCTTCTTGGCAAAGAAGAGGAGGAACTTTCAAAACCTGAAAAGAAGTAGAAAGAACGCAAAAACAAAAACAAATTCAACCTCTCTAGTAAAGTCCATCATGAGCTGAGGAGGTGGGGTACATTGAAGGATTTTTCTTTTTCTTTCTCCCCCGTATGTTTTCTTCTTTGAGATCCCGCGAAGTGTGATGGATTGGGTGGTGGTTGGTGCCGTCGTGTGATATTTTTTGTTATAACTTTGTTATTTTTTTGCATTTCCGCCATGAAGGAAGACTTTTAAATATGGTTTGCTTTGGACTTGTCTTTTTTTCCTTCCTTTCACTTCCGCTTACCTCAACCGCACAAGTTCTCACGATGGAGGCGTTGCAGTGTCCGCTCCATTTTTCTTTTCTCTCCGTCCACGCAGAGCCTTACAAAATTCTTAGGACGCTGGGTTGGCGTTAGCCACGTGGCAGCGTCAGGATAATTGTATTGACCGAGAGTGTGGTGGTGTCCACGTGGTTGATAGTATGGAGAACGAAATTATTATGTTACGGAAATTATTCTCTTTTTTGATGGTCGAATAGGAATTATTCCAGGATTGTTGTGTTTTCTTTTGGCACACTAATTTTTGACGTGTGTTTTTTTGGATTTGGCCTATTGTATATTCCGGGGGATGCTGACTACAAATTGTTCATAAGAGCTTTGGGTCTGTATAATCTAATTCCTTAAACGTTAGTTCATATGTCGAATATAGATCCTGAATTTCTTAATTTGACCAATATGGATGTCTTGACTTTTGACTACTCAACTTATTAACTTAGGAAGATTTCGATTGTTTGTAGCTTCAATTAATTCAAGCTCAGAACACAACATTGACATTTTTTTATAATAGTTCTGAGCTAAATTGAACATGTCTACAGTTGGCAGAACTACATTAAACAATTGAATATTCAGTGACCACATTGCCGTAAACTAAGTCAAGTATCATATTAGTCAGAACATTAAAGTTTATGGACCATACTTACATGTGTCTATATTGGCAGTGTTGGGTCAAATTTAAATACCTTTTGCGTCCATTTTTCTCTCTTATATATATGATATTTTGTTTTGTTTCTTTAATAGATTAAGGATAATATCTACATCACTGGATTCGGGCTGAAATTCCTCCTTCAACAGTCACTACTCCAACCGACATTGTGTCCCCCTTTACGCGCGCTGTTTCGTCCGTGCTAGCGCGCGTTCTTTATGAGTGTCACAACCTAGGCTTATTCCGTTCAACACGAAAAAACACATGGGTATTGACAATTAAATATTATCTTGCCTTTATTCCATTTTCTCTAATGTGGATCACAATTTTTTTTTTTTTAAAGCATGAGTATATCAAATGGTTGTATCAAAAAACGAAACTATCGGCAGTAATTTCAAAAGAGAGAATATCAGCTATCAACTGTCTCATTAAAACCTTAATTTTTGTGTCCACGTATGCTTATCCTGTCCGTAAGGCCGTTGACATTCGCATTAGCGATTGATTTATTTGTACCATATGAAAAGTTTTAGGACTGCATTGATAGCCTCCAATAGGATGCATGACTTTTGTGGTGCCCTTTTTCAACGTTCCTTTCCGCAGTGCTTTGGTTTATTTCGAACGGGTAAATTTGGGAATTAAAATGCTAATTTTTGGTAAATTACACTTGGATAATGCAAAGGTGACGGACGTATGGTTGTGCGTTTTGAACGTGAGAAAATATTTAGACAACGAGTAAGATGGGGAGGGGCATTTGCCATTATCTTCGTTTTTTTTTTTTTTTTTGCCCCTTTTGAGTTTGGTGTCGGGGAGTTCGACTGAACGCCACATGGCTCCGCCTCACTGTCTGAATTGCCCCGTTTCGTTCGCGTTTTCACCGGCCCGCCACGGCTCTACGCCCCCAAGTTTCGCGTTTCCTTTTCCATCTCTCCACCCAAGTAGTTCAACTATCAGTTCGAATAAGTGGAACGTCCTCGTGGCATAACAAGTTCTCCTATGCGGTTGGAATATGAATCATTTAAAACTTGTTCTTATCTAATAATAGAGTAGACCCAAATCGGTAAGAGAATTTTGCCAAGTAATAAAATAAAAAAAAAACAAACGCGGTCCATTCCTTGTTGTAATCGCACCACAATGATGCGCCAGCAGAGTGCCGGTTTTGCTCCCTGGAGACCATCGCCAGTGGCTTTCTCTTTCTCTTGTTCTGGATGTTAGATTTAATCCATGATCACGGCCGATGTTGATCCATCGCGTGGCAGCGCCCGAGTCGCCAATTCGTCCCCCTTTGATCCGCCTTTATTGCTCGTCCTCCACTCTCCATGTATATATGTTTGGTATCAACCTGGGAGCACCACAACAGAGGATCGCGTGAACTACGGTTATTATTGTCTCTATGATTGTGCGGGGCTAACATCCAATTAATTAGCTCCTAGATCATTCTAGTTTTTTTTTTTCCCCATTTGCATCTGCTTTATATTTGCATCCTAACCTAGTCTGACTAACCATTTAATGGATTAGAAAATGATCATATCATCGCTGTAAATGTACATTTTTCCTTACATGCTTCATTATGGTCCCACCACGCAAAGTGGGATGAAAATTAGGGACTCCTGGTGAAGACCGGCTGGATCTCCTCCGTAAGGAAAATGGTCAAAGGCTCGATTTGTATAGAAGAGAATGTAACACATCCAACGCACACTCGTACATTAAGTGAATAAGTTGGACAAAAAGAGATCATGACATGATTTTTAAATTTCATTCAGCCCCTCCCCCCCCCACGAGGCTCTCTTTCTTACGGGCACTTCACATTTCTCCCGGGTCCTCCGTAGTAGAAATAATTCCCCCACGCGTCGTTGTACTCTCTGTTGAATGTCGTAGCCATTCGGGTGGTTCGGCCGACCATCCTGGAGGTCCGGTGGCGGGGCCGGTGGTTGTCCCAGTCCCCACCTGCAGGTTAGCGAAAGTAGGAGGCCTATGGCGACACCCCTCCTCGGCGAACTGCCCGCTCCCATCTGGGTCGCGGTGTGGAGACCCGGAAGGGCGCGGATTTGACAATCTTCCCCGCCGATTGGACCTGGTCGCGGTTTTTCATCAGGTGGGTTAACAGAACTGCAGCCCCCCAGTTCCTACCCACAGGACGAATGCGCTCTCATCAAGGAAACATTGTGTGTCCGTGGATCTGTGTATGTTGTCTCCTCCGGGCCGCTCGCCGGGACGCGGCCCGTTCCCGCCAACCCATTCCCGTGCTTAATCGGATCCTACAAGATCAGGAGGCCATACCAAACAGCATACACGCATCATCAAACTACGTGCGTGATTGGAGTGTTGCTTTGTGAAGGACAGTCCAAGTTGTGTTCAACGAGAGTGACTTCTAGCCAAACACGAAAGATAATCAGAGTCAATATTGCAGCCCTGTAATCGGAAACAATGCCTGCTTCACGCATAACTTGTCTAATCGAAGTCGCTCGAATCGCGTGAGAAGCTTTTCGCTCGGCTGAGGGACTTATGGCCAACTGCGTCTTTAAGCGCACGCCAGGGATCAGGCTTTTACATTTGTGATGTCCCCTCCATCTTGTCTTTGATAACCTTCCCACTTCATCTCTCTCCCTATATTCTGGCATAGTGATCAATCTTGAGACCGTAGACGCGGTAATTTGGTTGCGTTGATCTGGGGAGGATGAAAAGAGATGAGACAAGATACACAGTGGGAAGGGTTTCAAGCAATGTGTAAGGAATCCTAAATGTTAAAAGCTGGGCACATACTCATGTCGTGCGGCTGAAAGCTTAGCAGTGTCTAATGTTCCCTCGGCCTCTCACGAAGCGAAGCTTCTACGGGTGGGGCATGCCGGCTCAGATTGAGCTGATCTATGCGTGAGCATGCTCCTTTGTCCGATTACTGCTGCAGGATTATTGCTCTGTTTCTTGTTTTGCTCTGAGGGTACCACAACTTGCTCCGTCTGAACACACTTGACTTTTTCTACAAAGCTCCTCAATTCAGACGTAGTTTGTGATGGTGCTGCTTGATGCCTTTCCTTGTTTTATGATCCGGAATCACGGGTTGGTGGCTGTAATGTCAGGTCGGGCCGTGGGCTCTCTGTCGGGTCATGGCCGGCGTGTGTCCTGTTCACGCTCCTGATGGGACCACGCGACCATGGTCAATTCGGCGGGGAGTTGTCACTCCGCCCCTCCGGGTCTCACACGCGACCCAATGGGGAAATCGGGCGTTTTCGCCGAGGAGGGGTTCGCCAAGGCCTCCTACTTTCGCACCCTGCAAGGGTGGTTGACTGGGAACAACACCCTGGCCCAGGCCACCGACCTCCCAGGTGGTCAGCCGGGACCACTCCCGAATGGCTACGACTTCAAAAGAGTTTACAACGACGCGTGGGGGAATTATTTTCTACTCTTACTGAGACCCTGTGTGTGAAATGTGAGTGCCCGTAAAGAAAAGAGAGCCTCTGGGGGGGGGGGGTGGCTGGGGCCTGCAATGAAATTTAAAAATCATGTCATGATCTCCTTTTTTGTCCAACTATTCACTAATGTTACGGATGTGCGTTGGTGTGTTTTACATTCTCTTTCTATACAAATCAGCCTTTTGACCATTTTCCTTAACGGAGGAGATCAGCCTGTCTTCACCAGGAGTCCGCTAAATTTTTTTTTTTTTTTTTTCTCCCACTCTTTTCCGTGGTGGACCATTATGAGCATGGTAAGAAAAATGTACCATTTTAAACGAGGCGATGATTGATCCTTTCTAAATTCCATTAAAATGGTTAGTCAGAACTAGGTTAGAGATTGGCAATATAAGCAGATGAAAGGGGAAAAAAAAAACTAGAATGATCTAGGGATCTAAGTAATTGATGTTAGCCCCGACCAATCATTAGAGACAATAATAACCGTCTCCGCGATCCTCTCTGTTGTGGTGCTCCAAGGTTGATAACCACACACATATATACATGGAGAGAGGCGAGGAATAAGGCGGATCAAAGGGGTAGAAATTGGCGACTCGGGCTGCTGCCGAGCGCTGATCAACGTAGACTGGAGATCATGGATGCGTGCTCGTGGCATGCTGCAGAACGTAGATAAAAGAGTAACGCCCATTGGCGAGTGGTCGCCAGGGAGCTAAACGCGCAGCTCAGAATCGGGCATCATTTGTGTGCCGTTTACAACTAAGTATGGACCTTGTTGTCGTGTTGTTTTGGGTTTTTGTTTTTTATTTGTTTTTTAACTTGGGCAAATTTCTCGTTGGGGCCCCGTTTGTGGTCCTACCCTGCTTTATTTGATAAGAACATGTTGTATAAGCTGATTCATATTCAAACCCGGATAGGATAAGCACCTCTTCTTATGCCACGGACGTCCCTTATTCGTGAACGTAGTTGAACTACTTTTAGGGTGAAGATGAAATAGGAACGCGAAACTTGGGGCTTAAGGTCGTGGGCCCGGTGAAACGCGAACAACGGGGCAATTCAGACAGTGAGGCGGCCGCCCCTGTGGCGTTCAGTCGAACTCCCCGACACCAAACTTCAAAAAAAGTGAAAAAACAAAAAAAAACGAAGATAATGGCGAATGCCCCTGCCATCTTTACTCTTCTTGTCTTAAATATTTTTGCTCACGTTTTCAGAACGCACAATCATCGTCGTCACCTTTTCATTATCCACGTGTAATTTACCAAAATTAGCACAATTTTAATTCCCAAATTACCCTTCGAATAACAAAGCACGGGAAAGGAACGTGAAAGGCATCACCACAGAAAGTCATACATCTATTGCAGTGCTGATCGATGTCAGTCCTAAAAACTTTTCATACATTGTGTACTAATTCAATCAATCGCTAATGCGAATGTCAACGTGCCTTACGCGACGTGACATACACAGATACGTGGACAAAAAAATTAAGGTTTTAATGAGACAGTGTGTGATAGCTGAGTATTTCTCTTTTGAATTTCTGTCCAGTTTAGAGATTTTCGTTTTTTTTATACAACCATGTCTGAAGGCGCCTGATATTAAAAACAATAATTTGTTGATCCATCCTTAGAGAATGGTAAAAGTCACAGCTATTATTTCATTGTCAAGTTACCCATATGTTTTTTTTGGCGTGTTGAACGAATAAGCCAGGCGTTGTACTACTCATAAAGACGCGCGCGTCGGCAGGACGAACACAGGCGCGTGTAAAGGGGACACAATGTTCGGTTGGGATTAGTTGACTGTTGATAAGGGGAATTTTCCAGCCCATCGCGAGTGCATCTCTCTCCTTAATCTATTAGAGAACAAACAAACTATATATATATATATAGGTGAAAATGACGCAAATGATATTTAAATTTTGACCCAACATGCAGATATGGTCATTAATATGGTCCATAAACTTTTAATTTTGACTAATATGATACTTTAACTTTAGTTTAACGTGCACGCGTGGTCCTGAATTTTCATTTGTTTTTTGTAGTTCTTCTTTTAGACATGTTCAATTTAGCGTCGGATGAACTATAAAAAACTGTCCAAGTTTGTTCCTGAGCTTGAATTAGTTGAAGCACCACATCGAGACTTCTTCATATAGTTCATAAGTTGAGTATGTTTCAAAAGTTCAAGAATCATATTGGTCAAATTAAAATTCAGGATCTATATTACATATTGAACTAAAGTTTAAGACAATTATACTTATTAATTGACCCGAAAGCTCATGACCATTTGTGTCATCATCCCCTGTTAATATACAATAGGCCAAAATCCAAAAATTTCTACACGTCAAATTGTGCTCAAGAACACAACAATCCTGAATAATTTCCTATTCGACCATAAAAAGAATAATTTCCTAAACATTAATTTCGTCTCCATACTATCAACCAGTGGCCCCACCTCTCGGTAATACAATTATCCTGACGCGGCCACGTGGCTCCCCAACCCCAGCCTAAGAATTTTTGTAGGCTCTGCGTGGACGAGAGAAAGAAAATTGAGCGGACACTGCACGCCTCCCGATTGGTTGAGACTTTGTGCGGTAGCGGAAGTGAAAGAAAAAACAGAACAGCAAAGCCAACCATATTCAAAGTCTTTCCTTCATGGCGGAAGTCAAAAAATAACAAAGTTATAAATAATATGCCGCACCAGTCACCATCCATTTCGCTTTCGCGGGATCCTTCAAAGAAGAAACATACGGGGGAGAAAGAAAGCAAAATCCTTCCTTTACCCCCTTCCTCAGCTAATGATGGATTCTACTAGAAGTGTTTGATTTTGTTTTTTTTGTTTTTCGTTCTTTCTTCTTTCTTTTCAGGTTTTGAAAGTTTCCTCCTCTTCCTTTTGCCAAGAAGAGCCCCTTCTCCTCTTCTGTGGTTTCCCCTTTTTCTGGGTTCCGTCCTTTTTCCTCTTTCTTCTTGTTTCTGGTTGTGGAGGATGATAGATTTGGGTGCTAGGACCTGCAGCTATCGGAGCTGTTCGCGAGCTCGGTGGGCATTTGCTTTATGGGTTTTACATATTCAGCTCAGCCGTCGCCGGCGATCTGTCTCAGGCATTTCGAGAATGCATCTTCAAGCCAACCCGAATCTTGGCGAAAACAGCGACGCGACGGCGGCGACCGATGTTAATAATTTGCCTCCTATTGTGTTAGTTCATGGAATCTTTGGATTTGGGAAGGGGGTATGTATGTGATGGTAATCTTATTATCATAATTCGAGCATTGGTTACCTTCGAATGAATTCCTCTTTCGTGTTTTCCCCCCTCTGAAAGTGGGCTTTTCCTGTTCTTTCTTTGTTTTATTTTGTTACGGTTTCAGAGATGGGAGGTTTGTCTTATTTTGCGGGGGCAGAGAAGAAGGATGAGAGAGTTTTGGTGCCTGATTTGGATCTTTAACCAGTGTATACGACAGGCGTGTGCTTAAAGTTTGTAAATTTCTTGAGCTTAAGGTCATGTATCAGCACTTTATCTTGGTTTTCTGGCAAATGCTGAGAGGTTTCCGCAATTTTGAAAAATCAGGGCTCGAGAACTGTTCTATTATTTGAAAGGCGGGCAAGTCGATTATGGCCAGGAGCATAGCATGGCTTGTGGGCACTCGCAGTTTGGGCGGATCTACGAACAAGGTTTAGTAAAACCGAGGGAAAAAATTACCAGCAAAGTCTTTCACTTGAAGTTCCCTGTTCTCCAACCGAAAAATAAATAAATGTTCTCTGTTCACAAAATGGTGGCTTCTCTCACCGAAGGCTGATTGATGTGAGTTTTCTGAATTGATGCACTTGCCTCTGCAGGTCATTATCCAGAATGGGATGAAGATCACCCCATCCACTTTGTGGGGCATTCCGCGGGAGCGCAGGTAGTTCGGGTTTTGCAACAGATGCTCGCTGATAAGGTACTTTTGATCTTCCCAAAATTTGTGGGCATATACTCTAGTACATCGGAGGACGACTATTGACTACATTTTCATGTGACTGGGGTTGATGATTTCAGGCATTCGAGGGGTATGAGAACACTTCTGAGAACTGGGTGTTGAGTATCACATCCTTATCAGGGGCATTTAATGGGACGACAAGAACTTATTTAGACGGAATGAAGTAAGTTTCGGTTTTGCGTTTCTTGGCTTTGAGTCTATTGCATGGTCACTGCTGCAAATTTGATTCTTAGTGTAATTTATGTAAGCTCAACTGGCTTAGGTAGATTTCTAGGCAATGCTCTACTCTGGCGGAAAAGATTTGTTTTGTGTTTTTCTTTTGTCGCTGAAGTTCTGATATGAGCTTTAATAAGTCAGGCCAGAGGATGGAAAGAAAATGAGGCAGTATGTCTGCTTCAGCTTTGCCGTCTCGGAGTGATCATATACGATTGGCTTGACATCCTGTGGCTGAAAGCCTATTACAATTTCGGGTTTGATCATTTTGGCCTTTCTTGGAAGAAAGTAGGGATTTGGGGTTTAGTGGATTGCATATTTGGAAATACTGGCCCCTTTGCCTCAGGCGATTGGATTCTCCCGGACCTCACGATTCAAGGGTCGATGAGATTGAATAGCCATCTGCATACCTTCCCAATACGTTCTATTTCAGTTATGCCACCAAGCGCACTAGAAAGATTCTCGGCATCACAGTTCCTTCAAGCATTCTTGGGATCCACCCGCTGTTTTTTTTAAGGGTGCTTCAGATGAGTCAATGGCGACATCCTCCAGATGTTCCTCCTCCTTACAAAGGCTACAGGTGAAAATTTAATAGTACACGTATCATTATCAGTACATGCATGGAAACTTACGGAGAGCTTCCTTCTGATAATGTTAGAAATTCATTTGACAAGATTCAATCAGCTCATCAACTTCATTTCACGAATTTGTGCATTCTAGGAATTCCGAAAGTTCTTATGTACTGCATATATAAGATAGTTATTCTCTATTCGCTTAATAGGGAGAATACTCCCTTTGACTGGAATGTAAAATATAGGTCACGAATTGAAGGGAAAGAAACTATAATTCATCTCATAGATTTGAGAATTGCTTGCACAGGGACGAAGGTTGGCAGGATAATGATGGAGCACTGAACACTATATCCATGACTCACCCACGCCTCCCAAGTGAACATCCTAGTCATTACGTCGTATCAGACTCTGATTTCCAACCTTGGAACCGGGCATCTGTTAGTACCTATTCCTTGTCTTCATTATTGTTCATTCTATACTGAAGCCCAAGAAATTGAGCTTTACCTTATTCATGGTCGATTTCGGAGAAATTTTCTTTCCACATAAAATATGAACTAGAGTCGATGTCTTTTCTATCGTATAGGCTGACCAAATCTTAAAACTATTTGAAATTCGAATGAATGTCTAACGGCATGAAGTTAATTTATGCTGTTTGCAATGGATTGGAATTTGGGATTGTTATAGCCATATACTTGAAGTACAAAAATTATTGTGTTTCAAGCAAAGAAAGAACATCATGCAAAACATCAGCTACGGAAATTGCTCAGGGACCTCTGTAGCTAACAGTTTTCCCTAGCATCGTGTTTGATGTTAAATGATCCTGTGATCTCATCGTTCTGAGCTATTCCCTGTCCGTTTCCTCTATTTCCCCCTTATCGAAAAGGACGGGCTACGATAATCAAGATATTGTCAACCCAGAAAACTTAAATGGCTTATGTTATCTTCCACATAATATATCCCTTGAAGCAGTTATGAAGGAAATGGTCAAACTCGTCAGCTCATGCAGAGTTTTTCCGTTCATCCAAAGATTTGAGTTCGCTACTTGATATATTTCACCACGTCCTCCACGTTAGGAACAGTATGCTGCATCGTCAGACGTCATAAACGACAATCGCTTAAGCTTGGTGAATGATCCAGATGGGCCAGATAAAGCATCGTCATCTATTCTGTCCTTCCTCGAGACCTATGATTCAAATCCAAAACAGCATCCTTTGGTACAAAGTTTTAGTTTTATCTGCGTAACGTCTCTTTCACATGAACTGTTTCAAAGTTTGAAACATATGGTGCCTGTCAACTTAATTAGTGGTGGAATCAAATCCTTCGGTTGAAAATGGAAGTTTGAATGCACCGTCAACGAAGTTTGACGTGCGTTAAGAGAATTCTAATCAAATTGACCGCTGAATTGTTTTTTTCTCCTTCGAGTCGGCATCCTAGCAAAGACTTAACACACATAAAATGATATGGGTTAGCTCTTTTTTTTTTTTTTTTTGAGATGGGTTGTTAGCTTTACATGGTTGCGCATTGGTGGAATGCAGGTACTACGAGATCGTGGAGCCGATCACATACTGTTCATTGTGAACCGTGAGAGAGCTGGGGTTCAGTTCGATCTCATTTATGATAGCATCTTCCAACGTTGCCGAAAGCATGTATTTAGAAAATCTCCGCCGACATTGCCAGATCACATTGTTGCTGATGATGAATAGGAGAGGAAACTGGAAGGAAGCTTCTGGTGCCGTATTTATAGCATTTGTCCAACTCCATGTGATTTGTGTGGAGTCGAGGCCCTTTTGGCACCTCATTTTGATCTTGGCAGTGTTAGGGAAATCGGAAGCCATAGGCAGGCTCAGGACTAAGTTTGTGACATTATTTGAAGCAAGCAGAATTTCTGGCTTGTCTACAAAATTCTTTCTGCATCTTTGCTGGTCTCTCTCTCTCTCTCTCTCTCTCTCTCTCTCTCTCTCCCTCTCTCACTATGTTATCAAGTAGAAATAAGTAGCAAGAATCCTATCCCAGCTGTTTTTACCCAGGTTGCTTAACCATCCACAAATCTGATCTTCACATAAGTTGAACTCATCCGAGAGATATATGGTCTGCTTCTGAACACAGCAAATTAGTTCCGACCGTCTTTAATCATTGCTTTCATGTGAAACGAAAAGAAACTAAGCCTACTGAAACTGTATCATACGTGCCATAAGACAAACCAGGGATTCTTGATCATAAGGGTAGCCACTAGATACCAAACTTATTCCATCATCTTCCTTCTAAATCGAACAAAGCATCACAAATGCAGATGCTTAACGAAATATAGCAGCAATCCACATACTATGATTATGTAAAGCATGGACGATACCGTGCCAGATTCTTCGAGGACAACTCAGTGGCTAAGATTTTTTCCAACCGTTCATTAAAGCACTCAGAGACAGGCTGCAACCAAAGTCATCGAGTCTGAAACTGAACAGATCCACAATTTGAAACTGAAGAACCATATTGTGTGAATACACGTGAGACAAAGATCAAAACGTATTTTGCAGACCGAACTTCACAGATAAGCTGAATTGAAAGATCTCGACAGCACATTCATTCACATTATCGAAATGGTAAATCTATCAAAAGTATGTGAGTACTACATATTTGGGGAACTGACAACAATTAAGCCCAACCAAAAGAATAATTATAGAATGTTGCAAAACAAGAAAGCCAATATGATCCGCATCAAACACAACTCTTCAAAACCTCACATTTTCTGAAGCTTCTGTATTGTCCATCAGTTTTGGCATGTCTGGGTAAATCTGCTGTCAAATAAGCCTCAGTTCATACTCGCCTGCCATTGTAATGTATCTGACCCAGGGAAGAGCTTGGTAGCCGCTCTTCTCAATAATCTTCAGGTACCGCACCTAAAACAGCATCAACAATCAGAAATAAAATGGAATGAATATTCTGCTTTGCTTGTTGAAATGAAGGATTTGCCGCAGAATATGTCCATCTAAGAAACTATAAACGTATAAGCTAATTTTGAACAATGTAATGCTTTATTATTTTGGCATTCAAAAATCTATCCGTCTTCTCATGGCAAAGGTTCTACTTCTTAATAAAATAGTCTGAAGAGACTTCATCTAGGATTTGACATTTCCATGCCAACCATTTTTTACTTCTTAATCTTGACCTTCTTCTTACATCATTCTTTAGTCAACCAGACCAATACCATGAATATATTGGAAGATTTGAGCAATAAATTATGCATTATAGAGAGGCACCTGTATGCCAGAGACAGTGAAATATGGTATCTCAAACTTCACTTCACGCGTATGGGGGCCTTCCTCTCAGGAGTTGCTTCTTCGGCTGTTATACTGGGTAGACTGAACTCAGCTCTCAACATATACTCCTGCATATTCAGTTTTGCAAGGAGAATCAAATGAAAATCAAAAGATTTAAATTTAATACAATGCTTTTAAAATGCAATGGTGTAGACAGTCAACCCACACAAGTGAGGGGATCACCAGCCATACCTTGCCACCAGGAAAGGATTTTATTTTCCAGACAAGTGCATCATTTTCTGGTGCATATGATGCAGAACCCATTGAAGTTCGAACATTAGGATTTGTAGAGTCAGCAGGAACTGCAACTCAATTTCAACGTTTGTAGCAGTACTGTTTTCCAAATCAAACTTAGAATGCTGATAAATCACTAACAAGAAAAGTAAATTAATATAATCATTAAAGAAAATAATGACCTGCGCTCCTTGAACTGGCTCCTAGCTTTTACCATGATCTCAATACGACTTCTTGAATGCCTTTCTACTTGGGCTTCCACCCAGATAAGTGGCTTTACCTAAAGTAGAAAAAATAAATGCATCTTTCAGAAGACTACAAGTGCAATGATAGAAAAGCAACTAAAATCAAAGTTTGAAGCAAACCTGAGTACTAAGTCTGTATGTCATAAGGTCAAAAGATCCATCAGGTGGTATAAAGGAGATTGTCCTATCATTTTCGAAGCGAGCCAAGCGTACACACCTAATTTAAAACGGAGTTCAATCCAAAAAGAAGATCAAACTAAGAGTAAATGGACAACAAAAATGGACAGGAGAATCAAACAGTTTAGGCAATACAGGAACTCATGAAGTTAGACAACGTACTGATGGAACTTTATGTCATCCAAATCAATTGCCTTTCCCTTTGTTGTTCGACCTTGGGCTTCCAATAATACTCTATCATTTAGGCCAAGCTTGCACTCTGGCATGCCACTGTTTAAAAAAAAAAAATCAATTAAGTTAAGAATCTATAAGATCACACTGAAAAATATTTCAGAAACAAAAAGAACAAACAAAAAGAGCAGAAACAATAGATTCCTATTCCTGGTCTTCTCTTCATAGAGTAGTTTTTTTTTAAGCTCCTCTCCTTCAATCATAAGTCCAAGTTATTCATCCCCAGATAGCAATAAAAGTTCACGAGTTTTCAAGATCCCCTATGTCAAAGAGGATGCTCTACTCTGTTGTCATCATCCCTGAGCTTCATTCTCTTTCTCTGGTTTGCCTATTAGAATGCTTGACATGGACTTCCAGGCCCTCCAAAAGAGAGCTCTTTAACTTCTAATGACACTTCTTAGAATCTTAATGCTAGAGCCTTGCAACAACTGATAGGTTCCTATTCTCACTTGAGGCCACTGTCATCCTTTAACTACACTACGAGTTGCAATAAATTTGTGAAGCTACTGTCCAGAAATCCTTCCGCTTTCCACTCTTCTTATGAAATGATGAAGCCAGATTATTAAACTTTTTTTCAAGTAAATTTAGAGTCTTTCAACAAACCAACAACTTGTTACAGAAAGTTATCAGTTAAAGTGTGTTGTGTTGGTTCCAAAATACAGTAGCCAAATTTGGTCTGGTTGGCAAAATACATTCAACCAAATCCTCAGGCCTAATTCCCTAAAAAACCCCAAACTTAAGGTCTAATCTCAATTCTGCCTCAAACTTTTTTTTTCCCCTAGAAAAGCCAAAACCTTAGGTTTAGTTCCAAATCTAACTCAAACTTTTTTCTTTTGTCAAAGAGAAAAATCACCAAATTTACTCTAATTCCAAATCAGGCCCCATTAGCACCCTGTCCATAAATCGCCATTAATTTACTATAATCGGGTCGTCCTTTAGGCAAGGCTCTTTACTTTACAGGGTGGTTCCCTTTACGGTTTAGGGAGGATGTCAGAATCTCCTATTGAGGGAGGAAATTGAGTTCCCAAAGCGAGTCAAACGTCGTTCTTTCCACTGCAAGTAGTCCCATATGAAATTCATAAAAGATTCATATTTGACACTTGATTCATATCCTAGAATGGTTTCATTTTGGAGATAATTTTCCACGTCACCTTGCTAATGGGAATTTGTTATCGATGTGAAAATGCCACGTCAAAGTTGGGACTAGACCATGGGATTTGAGAATAGATTGAAACTTGATATTTTCTTTAGACAACAAAATTTGGGATGGATTTGGGACTGGATTTAAAGTTTTGGTTTTTTGCGTGACCAAAAAAAAAAAAGTCTAGGCAGATTTGGGACGAGGCCTAAAGTTTTAAGATTTTTTCTGAGACAAAAAGGAGTTAGGACAGAATTGGGACTAAACCTAAAGTTTGGATTTTTTTAGGGAATTAGACCCAAATCCTTGCGAAAAACTTAGATGCGCCAGAGAGCATGATCAGATGAAAAACAAGCTGACAGGGCACAAGGCATGCTAATTCACGTTTATGTCAATATGACAAGCTCAGCTTCTTCCGTTACCGAACTTCATGATCATACTTGAGTCCCAAATTAGAAAGACTTCTGGTAATGTAAATCTTAGACATAGTAATGGTAAAATGAGCAACTTCTTGCTGCGATAACAGCTAATATATTTAAATACACAGAAGCAACCCTCGGACATTTCAAGCATCAGCAGAATGGGCATGGTAAATAAATGCTGATTCTAAGATTCCTGCTAATAAGAGGGAAAAAGACAATAGCATTCTATAGCTTAAAGACTGCACAGCACAGGAACACTATCAATATTCAGTAGATTTAGGATGGGAGGGCAATTGCTGTTCTTTGACTAATCAAAGTACAATCCCTCAGGACAACATTTATGTTTACTATTTCAAACCCGAAATATTAAATTTGTGCAACTTCCATGTTCATTCTGTAAACTTCTGTGTAAACAGTGGTAAAGATCACATTAGCAGGTCGATGAAGCATTACAAGCTACCATTTCCCAAAATGGACTGGCTAGGTGAGAATCGGTGAAACAAACCTCAGATACGTTCTCATTTTCAAGGCTCCAACGACATCTGATCTGATAATTTGCCCGTTGCTATTGACAAGTATATTGACACTCTCCACAACATCCAAGAATACCTACAAAATCAGAAGAATACCTACAAAATCAGACACACTCGTTGCATTCCAATTACTGGAAAAGATGACTATAGAAGAGAGAAGAGCTTGGGAGGAAAAAGTAAAATAGACTTACTTCATTCTTCTTATAGCGTATCCCTTCACTACGCCAAGAAACTGCATTTGTTACAGCATGGGAGGTCTTTGAGTTACTTCCATCCTATAAGCATCGGTCTTGATGAACTCACTTAGAATTTTTGCTTCAGTATACTGAGGGTAACCGAAGTCCATCATTTCATCGAGTAATTCATACTGCCAAAGAAACAAAGAGAGCAGAGGATTCAACAGATTATCATCAACACCTGAATATTTGGAATCACACAAAAAAAAAAAAAGATTATTCGGCCCTAAATGATCCAGAGGACCAAAGACAGAATGGGAAACAATAGAAACAAAGTCTAAAGCATCTTACCACAACTACAAAGTTATCTCTAAGCGATTCCTCCTCTAGTTCCTCAAAATAATGCTTGAATACCTGGCACAACACATGCACAATTCTCATTACACACAAGCACTTTAGTTTTTTTTTTTCCACGACATTGTTGCTAGTAAGTGTGTAGACCACCAAAGTTTTTAGTGCGAACATAAAAATTTACCAACAGCTCTTACATCAACAACACGGTGTAGGAAAAAAAGAAGGCTGGCAGCATTGCAGTTCTGCCGTGCCGCTACCATCAAGTAAACATTGCTATGCTGTATGAACATATAGGTGACGCCATTATCATACACAACTGGATCCTGAGACTGTGGATCACCCTGAAATGACAATCCAGATATCAGAATTACACAGAAGTCAGCCAAGTTTCCATTGCGAAAGCAACATAATCGAGGTTGTAATGGACTTCATATAGGTCAAATCGAGCAAACTAAGAACAGACTCTACCCAAACCACGAGCATCTGTCTCCACCTTATACAACCACGACGCATTCAAATAGCACACGTTCCCAAATCACACGAAATTGACCCACTGAAGCAAAAACCTCCACGATTAAGCTTTAGCTGAGAAGCAAATTTCTCCTCTTAACTAGGAAGTCCACCACCAAAACCACACGAATCAAAAGAACGGACCTCTTTCTCAATGAGCTTGGTGAAGAAGCGCTCGGCCTGGACGGCGGAGACGTCACCGCGGTAGTCGCGCCACACGAGGACGCGCCCCTTGATGTCCAGGAGAAACAGCGCCGACACCGCTCGGCCATTCCCCCGTCGATCAGGATCGGATCCGATCAGATCAGGCCAGAATCGCAGAGATCTGAGGGTCCGTCAGTCGAGAAGCCCTATCCATCCACTCGCTGAGCTCGAAGGTCCGGATCCGCTGTGATTGGCTAGCTCGATACGTGGGAATACATAGCTGGATTCTTCTTCTCCGTCTCAGGAATTGCGAGTCAGGCGTGACGAGTGAGAGCTTGCGAGCCTTTGAACTCGATTCGGGAAAAACTTGGGTCTTGAGTTTCCTTCCGGTGGTCTCCCTCCCTCCTGGTAGCTGCAAATGGGTTTCAGATGCAGCGACGCCGTTTCTTGACAGTTCTTTACAATTTGGGCTCCAATAGTTTGGGCCAATTCCAATCTTCTTTGCAATTGCAACTGGAAAAACGAGAATAACGTAATATCCGGTTATTAATGGCAGCTGCGATGTTAAACAGAGAGAAGGACCTGCATGACAACTATTTTGCTTATTTGATTTCATTTTCCGAAACAAAAAAGGATGAAAATCATATTTGATATCGTAAATAATTCTGATTCTAATTTCATTTCAGGGAACAGTTTTGGAGCAAAAACTAGAACAAAAAAATAGTTAGTTCTGAAAAAAAGAATCACTTTTGAGAATCACAAAACAGAATAGTCCAAAATCTCTCATTTTCCTTTCAATTCTATCATCACTTTTCCTTCGACCTAAAATATGAAGTCTCATTATTAAAGAAAAATATTTAAGTAATAAAAAAATTGGAAAAAAAATTCTAAAAAATAAAAAAAATTCAGTAAATTTCATTTTCATAAATTTGGGCAAAGATTCACAAGATTTCATAGATTTGTGTTCTTTTTTAAATTATAAAGACCTTGGAAAAGTAGACCCGAATCACATATCTCTAAGCCTTTAAGGTTTCATTAGGGTTTTGTGATGCAATTTATCAATGCCATAATTTCTTGATTGCGTACTTGATTTCATTGATTGTGATTTGCCTATGTTAGGTAGTTTAGATTTAGTTTAGTTTAAAATTTTTTAAAAAGATAAAAGCAACTAGGTCTTACCCCATAGGCTTAAAAATAAATTAAAAATTTGTATGAAACGCGTTTAGAAAATACTCAATTTTGGTGCCGAAAAGGAATCAATGGAACACTA
>JAGVVM010009025.1:0-15068 GCA_019149425.1 Psidium friedrichsthalianum
TTCTCCCTCCCCAAAAAAATTGATGTTTTGTTACATTTAAGAAATGGCAAATATGATGAGACGTTAGATCAGTAAGAAGATCAAGAGGCTAAGAACATGTTGAAATTCTGTGGAGGCGGCTAATTAATGAGTTCTAAAAGAACAAAGGCATTGTGAGAAATCATTACTACAGTGAATGCACCACAACAAAATGTTATTGTAGAATGATGAAGTAGAACTTATTAAAAAGGATAGGAGAATGTGGCCAATGCTTGTTTAGGCAAGGGGAGTTTTGGACTAACGTAGTTAATAAAACTTCTTAGTTGATAAAATCGATCTCCTTGCACATCTATTGAGTGCCTGACACTGGAGGATGTATGGTCAGGTAAACCTATCGATTATTTTTTTCTTTGAACACTGGATCTCCATCATATGGCACATGTTAATGAGGGAAAACTTAGTCAGCGCTTGAGCCAAAAAAAGCATCTTTCTTGGTTATGCATCTATTGTAAAGGGTTATAGGACTTGGTAGGGGTGAAGCATGGGACTTGGGTGGGGCCGGGTCCAGACCTAGACCTTAAACCCGACCCTATTATAACGGATTCCCATTTTTGGAACCGAAGGCCTTACCCTATTTTCTCTGGAAAATCTTTTTTGAAACCGATCCGTTTTTTGGTACGATTCAGGTTACCTAATTTCACTGTTTTTTAGTCATCCTAAAAATAAAACAAAGCCAACGGTTCATAGGGCTACCCAGTTTCCCTATTTTAGTCATCTTTAACAGCAAAACAAAGCTCATGGGGTTGCAGAAAATATATTCACTTCACTTGGCTGCGGTAAAAAACTAGACGCACACCCCTAAAGGTTGAGTGTACTGCAAGTGCATGAGGTAAGGCTTTATTTGCTGGTTTCATTTCACAGGCTCGTAGTCACATCTTCCACTTATTTTCGCGCCACCTTTGTTGTACAAAATACAAATTATGCAAACGTTAGCAAAGTAAAATATCATATTCAGTTGAAATAGTCCTCTACTTCACATTAAGTAATTTCGATTTCGGCATGGGGTTTTTTCGTGTCGATGTCTTAGTATGTTTCTAATCTACATCTTATAATAAGCATTAAGAAAACATTTATCCCTGGAAAACTTGACCATATCCCGGTTAATGACTCGGTGAAATGTTTTGATTGCAATTTTTTTTTATACTACCAAAGTGCAAAAAACAGGGTGTGTATGCTGGAAACACAAAGCTTTTAGCATGTAAAACCTGATCTATAAAACCGATCCGGGTCGGATTTTTACCTAGGACTCGTTCCCGATTCCCACCAGTTCTAACTGGTTCTTATAAAAAATTGGAACGTGGTGCCCCAGATCCGGTATTGAATGGATAACTGCATCCCGACCCTGTTTTTCGCCCCAGTGGTCACGCCATCCGCCGGTACGAGTAAAACTGCATTTGGCTTGCCACACCCCTTTTAGACTCTTGGTCCCCTGTTTTCCGATTCATCTCCAACCTACCTATTAGCTCTATTAGAGATGGTTAGGTTTGGAAAAATCTACACAAAATGTGAAGTTTGAAGTAAATATTTCTTGCAAACTAGTTTAGTGCCTACTGATGATATTAAATTTGTCAAGACAACTGATATAGGAATATTATTCTATGTAGAGATAGACTAAAGGACTATGAAAACATCACCAAAATATGGTTTACCCCAGAATTTACCCCTTCCCACCTGTTGTGTCTTATGCTCTTTTCCCGATTTTCGAACGGAGTGAATAGAACATAGTTGACCCCCTAAAAGTAAAAGGAAGTTGTTTCTTCAAACAAGAATTTAGCCAAAGTGATTACGTTGCTATGAATAAAGAGATGCGGTCTCTTGAACAAGAATCACCAAACTTGGGATGCTTGTCAAGCAACTACAAAGGAATCCCGACAAAACTATGAGTGCAAGTGAGTTTCAATAAGAAAAAGTAGTTATTCATAGAGTAAAGACATCAGATTTAAAAGCTGAGTAGTTGCAATGTATCTATAGTCACAATGATCGAGTTAATTTTAATGTGTATGTGTTTCTACTCTGTTGTTAAGCCATGACTCCATTCGGGCTTTTGTTATGTAGTTTGCTAGGCTATGATTTCATGCATTTGAAAACACTAACTGAATGTGAACCACATATCTTCCAGCATCGGAGAACTTGAATGCACGAAAATATGTGATAAGTCAATTTTACATTAGGGTCCATTAGTTTCAGCACACGGTCACCCCCCAAGCACCATGCTCCCCATCGCGCTCCCCCGTTATTGGTCCAAAAATCTCCTAAATTATGGCTTGAAACAATCCAACCGAATGACCTAGCGCTCGCGCACTAACAGTTGCGCTACTTACTTATTTATGGCTGCAACTTCTTCCCATTTGTCTCACACCCCGCTCGGGGCGGTCACCAAATGACTATGTTTTTCCCGCTACCGTACCCTCTACCCCTCCGCAAACTTCCATAATGACTCTTTTCCCATTCAAACTTTGCTATTCTTATTTCTCGGGCAGCAAAAGATGAATCTAATATACAAAATTTAAAGGCACAATAAGAATTAAATTTAATATGAATGATTTAGTTGCAGCGAAGAAAATCTTAAGCATGGAAATTTGAAGAGATCGAAAAAAGGAAAAAATTATATCTTCTCAGAAAAGCTATATTGGGAAATATTAGATCATTTTGGCATAAATCAATGCGTACTTCTCTTGTTGCTCAGTTTAGATTATTAGCTAGTTTATGATTATATACAGATGATATATAAAAATATGTACAATATGTTTTACACTCTTGTGCAGTTAGAAGTCTTATGTATGCAATGGTTCGCACTTGACTTGACATTTATATGCTGTTAGTGTGATAAGTGATATTTATCATGCCCAATGAAAGTTCATTGGCAAGTTGTGAAGTGGATTTGAAATTTTTGAAGGTTACTTCTAATTACAGTTTAGAGTTTGGAAAAACTGGTGACACTCTTATAGGACTTATTGATTCAGATTGTGCTGGAGGTCTTTGAATGGTTACATCTTTACTATTGAAAGTTGTTCAATCAGTTGAAAATGGTTTGCTTTATTTTCTACAAAGGTAGAGCATATGGCTTATTATAGAGGTAGTCAAGAAGCCATATGGTTAAAAGGCTTATTTAGAGAGCTCAGTGTAAAACATGGTGTGACTGTTGTCCATTGTTATAGTAGAGTCATATACATCTTACTAAAGATATAGGCTGATCTTGCTTATTACGTATAGATATAGGCTGCTAGTCATTCCCACTTTCTACTGAAAAATGGTCACCCTCCTCCCTCATTGTTCTACTATCGCACCATGGCCTAGGTTCTTATCAAATCACACCATTGGAACTTGCCGTGACCTGGACAATGACCAAACCCCACCCAATCGCACCCCAAACTACATACGCCCTCCTAACTCCACACCCACCATGCCAATGTCCCACCAATTTTTTCTTTCATTATAATTCTCCCCCTGAAAGGAACAACAGATGGAAAAACATAGAACTCAGACTCTAGAAATCACGTCCATGATAATATTTTTTTTTTGATTGTCGGATTATAGCAGCGATATCCCTTTTGGTGAAGTTCCATAGCCAATAAATACACATTGCACTGCACACGGTTCAAGTTTGGTGCGTTGATTCTTGTGAAGATGTACAATAGCCACACACCCAAACACCTTAGGGGGTATTTGTAAAGACTGAAGGGAGAGGCACATAATGAGATAGAGTTTGTAACGGAGTTTGAAATAGCAACACACGAGAGGGCATATGATTCATCAAGTGACCGCTATAACCTTTGTTGCACCCCAGAATCTTTTTGGAACATTGCCGCTGACCAGAAAGAGCTCGTTGTCTTTAGAATGTGGCAATTTCTTTGTTCGGCCACACCATTTTGCCAAGGGATTTGAGTACAAGAGGTCTCATGGATGAGACCATGTTCTTGAAAATAAGAGGTAAGGTGTTGATTGACATACTCCCTGTAGTTGTTAGTGCGTAAAATCTGAATATGAGCCCCAAACTGAATGGCAACCATTTTAGGAAACATGCAGAATATGTTAGGAGCCTCATTCTTATGCTTCATCAGATATAACCATGTCATATGTGTGTAGTCATCAACAAAGGTTATAAACCATCTCATTCCAGACATTGTAGTAATTGGAGATGCTCCCCACACATCGGAATGAACCAACATAAAAGGCTTGTTACTTTTGTTAGAACTCAATAGAAAAGAAACATGATGACTTTTGCCATAATACATGTTTTCACATTGAAGAGCAGAATTTGATAAACTGCAAAACAACTAAGGAAACAAATACTTCAAATGTCTAAATGATGGGTGTCCCAACCAACGGTGCCACAATCATACATATTTCTCCTTACTAACAGATCGACCGGGAGTGTAATAGAGAGCCGAGATCATCCATAATATATAGCCTTCCTCTTAATATCACGCCCAATAGTCTCCTTTGTGAGATTGTCCTGAAACAAATATAGAAATCCAGGCTACATAAGAACACGACAATTAACTCATCAATAATTTGTCCGATAGACAATCAATGAGACAAAGAGGGCACAAGTAATGTATGAGATAGGAAGAGATAGCATGAGAGCCATACTTCTAAGCCTCAGTGATCGGATGGCAATGTCCATTAGCATTTCTACACACTATCTTGCCACGATGAGGGTATGGTTGATGAGGTCATTAGGGTTAGGTGTCATGTGATCGCTAGCGCCTGAGTTGATAATAGCCGTTGTTTCCACCATGATGAGTAGTGACAAAAATAGAACTACAATTACATTTAGGAGGAAGGTGGAAAGAATTAGTTGAAGTACCATCGGGACCAAGGAAAGAGGCGAAAGTCACCAAGGATGCTTGCCCTGCGCTCTTGCCTGGTTCTACCTTAGATTTCTTCTTCTTTCGCTTGAAAATCATCCCACCAATTCAGAATTCATGAAGCTTAAAACTAATATCCCTAGTGTGTTTGGAATTGCCATAATGAGAAAAATCCACTGGTCACTTGAGACTTGGACTTGATAGCAAATCGAGGACGCCCACCTCCACCCACCTTCCTACCTCCCGTTAACTGCCAGAGATGGGTCACTTGACTGCCCTTGAGACTACTACTGTACCCATGGAAAGCCATCGACGTTAGCCAGCATCACAATTTAACACACATCTTCCTTGCGGAGGTGTATGTAGGCTTGCCTCAACGGTGGTAAAAGGCTGCATCTGCAGGATATCTACGCGAAATCTGTCCTTTTGAACAACATTATTATAATGCTCAATATCAGTAGGACACACCATAGCCGCGGGCTTTACGCAATCGATCGGATCATATAGATATCCCTTCAACACAACATAGGTCATCGAAAGGATCTTAGATTAGGCCTACGGAAATCAATTTCATGCCAAAGTCCTTAAAGATTATTGTAGTATTTTTTGATGGTCTGTTAGCTTTTCTAGAGTTGTGACACCTGGTGCTTATATCACACACCTGGGACATATCAGTGCCATAAAAAAAGTGGTTGCTACGGAATCCCACACAGCTTTAGCAGTCGGGAATCTGATAAAATTGCCAATTAATGCCAGATCCATAGCGCTGATGAGCCATCCTTTCACAGTCAAGTCCTTGGTTTTCCACTTTTGAAAAGTAGGATCAATGGAGAGTGGTTGAAGGTAATCCCTATTCAACTAACCCAACTTGTCTTTGCCTGAGACATACATCTCGACAACTTGGGACCAAAGACTAATTCTTGCCATCTAACTTGATGCCAATCGTAGGAGGCGGTGCCTTCGTGGAAGAAGACGGTGTTTGCGGTTGGGTAGGAGTTGCTTCCTTGCCGTCGTCAATTCTTCAAGGATCGTCGTCACTGATGGATTCGCACCAGATGACTGGAAGAATAGGATGGTCTAGTGAGTTACTAATGATGATAAATTAGGTCCTAGAACCAATTGCCTTGATACCATGAAGAAAAATATTTTTCTCTGTTTTAAGAATTTTGATTTTACATTACAATCATTTTCCTTTTGCTTATATACAATACAAGAAGCTAACCCTAACATACCAACAAATCAGGAAATAAATTAAGAGATCAAGAAAAGATTCCTATATAGGCGGTGACCCCTAATTTGTAGGAAGTACAGCTCCCACAAACAATTTCCTTCTTGTTAGAACGAGAAGTCGTTTTTCTCCGATCTAAACTTATTTTTTTCAATCCATGGAAAATTTTTTCTATATATCAATTTGTTTTCCATCAACCAAATATCGGAAAGTCAAAAGATAATTTTTTCGTAGATAGATTTCATTCAGACAAATGAATCCTTAGATGAGTTTGGTGTGGTAAATTTGCCTATTTTGATTTGTAGAGAGTCCTGGTTATAAATTTTGATTCTAATGTTAAAAAATTCCAAAGTTTCGGTCCCAAGTTTTGTTGGCAGGATAAGCCATTGGCTCATTTTTTGACAGAAACGTTGTATGTTCTAGTCTGCTTTTTGACCAATAAAATGTGCACAGATATCATCAACTCGTTCTTCACGATAAACCATTTTTAAAGGAAACAAATGGTCCAAAAATTAGATCTGATACGCATCGTGTGATGCGTCACAAAACGTAAAGACCAAAATGATACTGGAGCCTGGAGAGTAATTTCAACGACTGAAAGGACAACACACAACCACATAAATATAGCAACAAGTTCATCATCTCATATTAACACTACCCACTTAAATTCTAATTCATTATTTACCTAATCAATGGGTTTTAGGCGAAACGAAGGTATGACCACTAGATGCTTAGCTCGGGAGGTCGTAAGACCGAACTCTTCGCTCATGTCGAGTTCAGATGGCGACATACCCTCCGGAAGCTCCCAATCAAAGCAATGCGCAAGTTGTGCCAATACCAGCCGGATCACGGTCAGACCTAGTTGCATCCCGGGGCATGCTCTACGGCCAGACCCAAACGGCACAAGTTGAAAGTCATGTCCCCGAATGTCGACGCTTGTCCCTTCAAACCTCTCCGGGATGAACTTCTCAGGGTCGTCCCAAATGTGTGGATCTCTTCCGATTGCCCATGCATTCACAATGACCCTCGACTTGCGTGGTATGTGGAAGCCGTCGACAGTGCAGTCCTCAATCGACTCATGCGGAAGAAGCAATGGGGCGGGCGGATGTAGGCGGAGGGTCTCTTTAACGACCAAGTCTAGGTATTCCAAGCTCTCTATGTCTGACTCCTCTACTGGTCTGTTCATGCCCACAACTTTCTTTAGTTCATGCTGAAGTTTCTTCATCCCCTGTGGATGTCTTATGAGCTCGGACATTGCATAATCTATTGCTGTAGCTGAAGTGTCCATGGAGGCCGCCATCATGTCCTACACAGATAAATTGCTGGATTAGTTGAAGAAAGCACATAGTTCACTAGTCGTCTTTTTTATAAGATAAGAAGGCAATTCTGAATCAATCAACATCCCATCAACCTCGTGTAGAATGATTGGCATGTGTATTTTGGATTCTACAAAACCGTCGTCATACATGTGTAACAACTTGCTAATGGTGTAGAATTCTTTAATACTATCCTTGTTGACTAACCATCATCTCCTCACAGAGAGACAATAACGTTGTGGAATGTAAGCCTTCTATATGTCCTAATTTCTCATGCACTTGGTTGAATGGTTTATCGATATTTGAAGCTTCATAATACCGTTAAAACATTAGTAAAATTGACTACCAATGCGACAAACTCTTTTGTGAAGACAAAAAGGAAATCCAACAAGCGAGATTTATGGTGGGCTGCATGAATTCAAGAATGAAGAAGTCTATGAGAGGTACTCATTAAAAGCCAGCATGTTGTATTAATGGGAAGGATGACGAAGAATTCTTGCATTCAATGAAAGAAAGGCGTATGAAGGAGAGTCAAGAAAACGGCGAGCCTTTAATGAATAGGAAGCATAAAGACAAAAAGCTCAATAGAAGTCATTGAATTTTTACATGTTTTGTGTGTTTCATTTGTCTTTTTATGTGTGGATATTATTGTTTTGTGACTTTCTATCGTTTCCTTCTTTTGTGAAGTTCAGTTTGTAAAAGACACCGAAGCATAAGCATTTGCATTCCAACAAAAGTTCAACTTCCGATCTTTATTTGTGCCTTATTTTAAATTTCCAAAGTCACTCTTATTATTTTGATATCAATAAATACTATAAAAAATAGTTTATATATTGATTTGTTTGCATAAGCTATATAAATACAACTAAAAAACTGTAAATCACTTAAGTCGCCAAACCATTTTATCCCAGAAATTAAGCATTTAGACATATGGACAGTGACACGAAATTTTTCTAGTGATAGTATTCAAGTAGCAAAATAGTCTCGAGTACCTCGTTATTAGAGGGGAAACAAAATGAGCTCGAAAATCAATTACCAGCATTGTGGATTTGATATGGGACCTGTCAATATGGTACTCGCCTTCATTAGATCCCATGATGCCCAGCATGACGTCAACAAGGTCTTTGCTCTGCCCTTCCTCTTTCTTGTTCTCCAAGTGCTCATCAATGATCTTCTCAAAGAAGGCGTCAATCACTTTGCTCAGAGCTTTCATGCGCCGGGTCAACCCTTGAAGATCAAGCGAAGCCAAGTACGGAACATAATCACCAACGTTAGGCGTTGCGGCCAATGCCGCCCCTTCTCGAAACACAGCCTTGAACCCTCTCTTGTCGAACTCCTCATCCATGTACTTCTTTCCGAAAATCATTCGGCAGCTCATGTTGGCGCTCAGCGACGAGATCTTTGCGCTCATGTCAACGGTGGCGCGGTCGAGAGATGCGTCTTTGAGAAAACGGACCAACAAGCCGACCTCTTCTCTTCGCATGGACGCAAAGGAATTGACCTTGGCATTGCTGAGAAGCTCCAAAGTGCACATCTTTCGGATGTTCCTCCAGTACGGACCATAGGGTGCAAAAGAAATGTTTCTCTGTCCGTAGGACAAGTGCTTCATAGCTTCTTGTGGCGGTCGGCTTGCGAAAACAAGATCATGGGTCTTGAGGAATAGCTCGGCCGCTTTGGGAGACGAGACGACGATGGTGGGCACGAACCCTATACGGAAGTACATGATGGGTCCATATTTCTGAGCTAGTTTGTGAAGATCTTGGTGAGGGCTTTGTCCTAACAAAGGGAGGTTTCCGAGAATTGGGAGCCCTCTCGGACCCGGTGGCAAGTTCTTCTTCGTGCTCTTGTTCTTCCGCAGCAAAGTTCGCACGAAGAGATGAACGACCAAAGCGAAGACGAGCGTTATCCATATCCAAGCCATTGGAGGCGGTTCTTTGGATGCAAGTCGAGTGGAATATGGGCGATGGCCTTTTCGTTGGATATGTAGATAAAGATGCGAGCTGGAGATTGACCCGTAGCTGGATATGCACAACCGACAACGTCTATCGCTCATCATAAATTATTGATATGTAGACGTGGTCGAATAAATATCCAAAAAATCATAAGTTTATTGTACTTTTATCAATTTAGTTCTAAACTTTTAATTTTATCAATTCTATCATAAATCTTTTTAAGTTTTGCCAATTGAATCTATTTAGCTAGTTATGACAAAAAAATCCTTGACGTGAATGCCGACTGTTTTGCGTGGTATGACTGGCACTAACGTGGACAATTTTTAGTAATATTTATTCTTTTTCAAAATTTTATTAATTTTATCCTTTTTTATTTTCTTTTTCTTTTTCCCTCTACTAGCCTTAAGCAAGGGTCGCCAAGGCGGGCTACAGCAACCCTTCAGCAGATTGAGTGAAGGTTACTCTTTCCAACCCAGGAGAGAAAAAATTCAAAAAATATTATGTTAGCATATGTCGTGCCATGTAGTGGCTAGTATCCACGTCAATAATTCCCAATCAAAATTGGCCGGATGAACTCAATTGATAAACACGAAAAGATTTATAACTCAATGGTAAAATTGAAATGCTTAAGATTGATATTGACGATAATGTAATTGGTTTAGAAATTTTCGGACAATTTTTTCAAGGTTGGCCGATGTCCGCTTGCATGGTTTTGGTTCGTTGGACATGTGTAGAGTACGTCATGCTTTTTCGAACAAGGAATTGTCCACCATCCTTTAGCCCTATCACGTTCCATTAGCTAGGATAAGATATTATATAACAAGAATTGAAGGCCGTCGTAGCAATAATCCATTTTTTCACTTTCTCTACTCTCCCATAGATCTCCTTTATTTTTCTTTTAATTTCACCAACTACCCATGCATTCCCGTATTTCCTTGTATATATGTGGGATAAATATATTTTCGTGGTCTAATTTATTTGGTATTGTAAATTACTTCTGCAAATAATCACTTAAACTTCGTGGGAGAAAAATACTATATTAATTTAATTTAACGGTCTTATTTACTGTTCTCTGACTTCTGTTTTAATTTGTAAATGTTTATAAAAAGAAATTCGAATTGAGAACTAACTGTACAGATTTCATATTTCATTTTTAACTGTAGGGGAGAAGTTTCAACTTTCAAACTCAAATAGTAAAAGATCTTCAAATCGAGCATCAACATATTTCAAAGTCAATAAGCATATTCAATTAGGTACTCTATTTTTCTTGCTTATGGACAGGTAAACTAAAATTGCAGTTATATAAGGTTTGGTGCAAACCCAATGTGATGCTTTGATATTTTAAGAATATGACTTTAAGGATTAATATAGTGGCACTTCTGCTTGAATATAAAACATGACAGGTTATTGTTCTATCTTTCGGCACAACATTCACATGGAATGTGCAAGAATTGTACATAAATGGGATTGTTGAGTCACAACTAATGATAATCTTAGAGAGAGAGAGAGAGAGAGAGAGAGAGAGAGAGAGAGAGAGAGAGAGAGAGAGAGAGAGAGAGATGATGATGATGATGATGATGATGGAAATGTGTTTGTCCTATGAGCAAGGCACTCTGCTGCGACACTCTTCCACTTCTGATTGTATTCCCCACAAGACCACATATTCCCCATCCTCAGCATGATACGTTTGAATCTTTCGACTCAACAAGTCTCCATGATACACACAAGTTATCCTGCCCATGTGTGTGGAAACTGAACTCGCTACATCCAAACTAAGTGTGCATCCGCTCAACCACCTTTTTTAGGATTATGTGATTTGGGATCCATCTGTCACTAAAAGAGATGAGAAGTTTATTATCATGGCTTGGATTTTGTTAACGAGAGCCCTAGTAAGTGCCTCTAAGACACTTGTTAAGCAACTAATTGAAGCATTTTTGTAGTTTTTAGTACACTGTTTGTTCTCGTGTTAGGTATAATTGCTCGTTTCGGAAGCTGAATTTTCCAACTTAAATATGCTTAATCAATGCCCTAAGAGCACTCAATAACGTAAACCTCATTTCTTGAGCTTGAGCCGACTCTGTTCTAGTTGGAGGATGTAGGTCGGTTTACTAGAATCTGTTAGGAAAGAAATCCACTTTCCTATTTGGGTTAGCAGATCGATTCCTGAAGGACATACGTTAGCGTAAAATATGGAGGTTTAAATATCTTGGAGATAATATCCAAGCCCAAGATTTGACCGTGGGAAAGTGGGACTTTTTAGCAAGCATTCAATGGACGTTTCAAATATAAATATACTTGGCAGCATACTGTCCATTCCTTAATAGCCGCACATTAAAAGATCCTTCAAGCCGCCCAAGAGAAAGCACAACAGTGTAGCTCTCTGAAGGGGGTGGCTACAGGACGAAAGGGCACACTCATTTGTTTGTCCGAAGAAGAAGGAAACAACACTTGTAGAGGGGGCCATTCAAAGGATTTTACTCGTGAGGTTTACTTCCGTTCGTCGATGTGTGTGGGCGCGCTGTGACCTCAACGTTCAACCAATTACTTGAGTTAAATACTGTGGATTTTGGTGTCATCTAGCTGTGAAAAATATTCAATCGTGCGGGCAGTTGTAACTCTATAATTTTCAATGGATTATTTGCTATTGGCTCTCTCATTTATGGAGAAGGTAACGATACTCAGACCGAACAATGTAAATCTATAGCGTTCTTTATTGTTCCTCGTTTATTTCTTTGGTGATTTCTCATTGATTTAATTGAAAGATCTGTTAACGTTTATGTATTATATCATAACAATCAGTATTAGAGCTAATGTTAGTGTTTCCAAAGTTGATTTCGTTTTTTCCTTGTTTAACCACTATCTGGAAATTTTGTTGTTGCAATTATGTCTAGAGTGAAATTTGAGATTGAAAAGTTCAATGGGAGGAACAATTTTGAGTTGTGGAGCATTAAGATGTCTGCCCCGCTAACACCCATTGTTTGGCGAACGCGTTGGATGGAAAGAATAAATTGCCAAAAACGCTGAAAGAGACCGATAAGGTGGAGTTGATGGAGAAAGCAAAAAGCATAATCCTATTAAATCTGTCGGACGAAGTATTGATTGAAGTGGCCGAAGATAAGAATGCCACGGTGTTGTGGACAAAACTTGAGACACTTTATTTGATGATGGGTTCGAATAATCAATTTTATATGCTGAAATAAAGTTTCAATTCCGGATAGTTGAAGGCACATTCATCAGAGCTAACTTAGATGAATTTAATAAGCTCTTGATGATTTGAAGAATGTCAATGAGGCCTTGCCTAGAGAAAATATATATGATATTGATGGCATCTCTATCAGATTCTTTTGAGCAATTTATGGATTCATTGCTAAAGGGGCGCACTATGATTGCATTGGAAAATGTATAGCCTGCTTTATTTTAAGGAGTGGCAAAAGAAGATACAAGAAGATACTTAGCGCAAAGTATGGCACAAGGTTTCATATTCCAAGGATAGAGATGAATATAGAGATTCTGGAGTGTAGTGAATGGAAGAGTCGTTTTAAATTGTGATTCAATTTCGCAACTTCGTATATTTATATATATGTGATATATATATATATTATATGAGCATTGGGTCCGAAGTACAAGGGTAAAGGCGATACCCTGGAGTCTGTAGGTGGTATAATATCATTACCACAATAGATAATAGTTCTAGTGATGTTGATGTTATGTTAATAGTCACTACGAGTTTCATCAGTGTGATGAAGTGTAATGTCCTTGTTTTGAATCTTTTCTCGCACAAACACTACTTCACTATGCTTACTAGTGCATGAAAGGCAGTAAAGTGCATATGGGAATGGTGCTGCTTGTAAAGCAATAAGGATTAGAACAGTTAGATTAATAACAATGGAATGTGACGTTGACTGACGTAAGACATGTATAGAGCTGATAAAAAATCTTATCTTATTGAATGCTCTTTCTAGGTTCGGATATCTGGATAAGTAACCAAAGTTGATCGCTTTAAAGGTATCCAGTTGTGAAGATAGTGGGATGTATCATCTCTAAGGAATGATTACAATTGGGTATTTTGCTAGGTTCTGAGGTTGCATGCCGAGACACAAGACAATTGTAGCTTATTAGACTCGGACATATAAGTGAGAGGGATATGATTGTTTTAAGTCAAAGGAGTTATTGGGAGGTCAAAGGATTGAGAAGCTGAACTTTTGTGAGCACTACAACATGATTAGTTAGTAGAGAGTGAAGTTCATTACGGTAGTTTACTAGACATCTGCGATTGTAAATTGCGTACATTTAAACTTATGGGGAACCCTAGTTCTGTCCAAGATGGTTCCATGTATGTGCTATCCTTTATTAATGACATTTCCAAAAAAGTTTGGATTTATCTCTTAAGCACAAGAGTGATGTGTTTGGTCAGTTCAAGTTGTGGAAGGCGATGATCAAAAAGCAGATAGGAGGAAAGTCATGTGCCTGTGAACTAAAAAAGGGTAAGAATCTATTCTAATGAGCTCAATCATTTTTGCATAGAGAAGGTTAGTGAAACACCACACTATTGCCGACCCAGTACAATATGATGACTACAGTTTCGGAGTTTTTACCGTATGAAGCAGTAAATTTCGGCAAAGTCTTGACTGAGGGCTTTGAGCTCAATTTCGGTTGATTAAAGCGAAAACAGTTTTTACTCGATACTCAAACCGCGTTCGTGACTTACCATGGATTCGGCGATTCGGGAGCGTGTTAGATGGACTTTTCAATTTTATTATTATGGTTGATGTAATTTCGGATTGTCTTTTAGTGGCGGATTGTTTTTGCAATATCGTGTTTTCCTATTAATTAGATTAGGGTTAACCACCATAGTGAAAAGGGTGTTTAAGAAAATAATCAAACGAGAGACTTGAATATCAATTTAGTATAATCAAATTGAGAGAACAGATTGTTCCCTGCCGTTTATCCGCGTTTCCTTATTTTAGCCAATTTCAATCGCGAATTCGTCGGCAATCACAATCGTACAGAGTTACAAAGTGATTAATAGAATTATAGATGGGAGCAGGAGCTCGCTCTTTACAATCTCCATACTTAAATTAGATGGGAAGATTTTGGATCTAAGAGTAGGGAATGAGCTTGTTGGTTAATGATAGAATCACCATCACCAACCTATGATGAAATTCGGAGGAAAAAGTGTTTAGGTAAGGTCTATTGCTTACATAGGAATAAGAGCGTTCGTAGCCTTGCTTATGACTCATGTGAGTGAGGGCGCATTGAACTGGGGCCTAGAAGTGCATATTCTAAGTTATGGCCAGGGGTAAAGGTATACATGTTGAGTTCACTGAGGAGGAGTTCATCAGGAAGGTGTTTTTTTAATGAATGGTTGCTTTATTTCTAAAGAGGATGGAGAGATCAATTAGAGAAAGATCATAACGGGATTCAAAACATTGGAGCTTTAGGTAAAGAACTAGAGATGTTCAAAGGAAGTAGGCATGTGACAATTATGTAGAGTTAGCGAGATTCCCCTGTATCTGAAGTTGTTCCTTATATCACAGTTGACAAACTTCAAGGTGGTTAGTGATGTAGATGAGATAAAGCAACAATTCTATACAAATATTAGAATAGATAATTTACGAGTGCTATAAAATATAGCTTTGAATATTGAAGGGAAAGAGGACATCACAAATGCTAATATTTTTCTTAATGACGTTTACTTTGAGTGCAAATATATTTTTTTTCC
>JAGVVM010009026.1:0-12393 GCA_019149425.1 Psidium friedrichsthalianum
TTATAGGTGTGCTTAAAGACAAATGTCCATAGAGTAGAAAATGAAAAGCGATAGCACTGTTTCAAAATGTACAAAAAAGATCACGCCACTGACTTATTATGATCGATGGAATGATTTAAGTATGATCGACCTCAACATAATATTTCCATACATATTTATATATTACGCTTCGAAGAATGACCCACCGCTGTCGTCGCCGCTAGTCTTGTAGATACACTAACAGTTGCCCGTGCCAGCAATTTTTATTATAAATAAAAAAAATAGAATCAACAAATTAGAAGCTAAAATTGAATGGCTCTTTGGCAACTAAGAAATAAAAGAAGGGTATAGATCTTGAAGTTTTAAGAAATTACAAAAAGAAAAACATAAAACCTGAGGGGCTTAAGGGGTCCTTTTTCAACTCACGAGCCCAGCCAATATAATTGAGTACCTTCTACGCCTGTCCAGACCCTGCAGACAGCCGCCCAGCACCCGTGCAGCTTGCTCGGAAGATCGTGGCCTTGAACTTCAATATGCGTACGCCTCCACCCCTGATTGCTCACTCGGTCCATAAGGCCCCCGGCCCCAAAATAGATAGGACAAGCAGCTGCTCAGAGGATTATAAAAAACTATCCGACATATATGGGCCTTCTAAGCACGATCTTTTTTTTCACTATCATAAGTGATTCTCAAAAAAGTCATATTCAGTTTTATCGAAATAACTTGATAATTAGAAATATCACTTTCGTATTTCTACATGACATATGGGCCATTGAAATAGAGATTAACGTATATTCAAAATATCAATGACGAGCCTTTAATACAAGTACCTTCTCATTTCTCAAAAATAAAGACCTAAAGCTAAGCCATTATCAATTATCAAAAATGCCGAGTTGACTGACTCAACTGCGTTGCTTTTAATGGCCATATCTTCATCATTTTATTTTGTATTTTATTATATGTTCATCTTGTTTCCGTATTTTCATGATTAAAAAAATAAAGCTGCCCCCTTTTCTCAAAAAAAATTAAATAGACACCACAGCCCCTCCTGACCATGCGATTTTTTTGGCTATTTAATTTTAGAATTTTAATTTATTATATCAAAATTAGTATTAACAATTGTAATTTTGTGAAAATCGCCCTTAGACCCTTATTTAAAAACTAGCTCTAATGGCCCACTTTCAAGCCTTTAATGTATTCTGAGGAAAATGCAGAGCCACTTTAAAGCTCCTATTTTAGAATTCTTCCCTTTGTTATATTACAAAGCTCTCGCACAATTCCTTCTGATTATCTAATGCAACGACACACACGCAATAAAATTTAGAATTAATAAATCTTTCATCAAATAGCCGTACGAAACCACAGCTTCAACTCTTATTTTGAATATACTTTACCGAAGTATTGCATATGACTAATCTCATGCCGCAAATTTTTTTTTTTCTCAGGTTATAATTTAAAGCCCTGAGCTTAGCCCTTAAAGCACCTAGTCAGAGAGAATACCACAGCCATTTCCTACTATTCCCACAAGCTGACAGATGATACGCAGATAGCTTGCCCAAACAATTTAAAAGGCCAAGCCAGCCGGCATAATTGAGACCCGTGCGATGAACGGTAACGCCCAGTCTATGGCCGCGGAGAGATCGCCTTTTACTAACCGCAGATCGCCCAATCTTTGTGCCGCCCTTTGTAATTTTGCAGCTGACATGATTAAGGGCCAGGCCAACCATTAAATTGCAGCTGGATAATTTTGAGGACCTTAGGCAGGGAGCGCTTTCTACGAGTGTCTGAGCGGGTTGCCAGCGCTGATGTGATTGTGAATTTACCTTGTGTCGTGTTGGGTGAGTTACGCGAGTCGAGAGCACCAGAAAGGAGTCCAAATTCGAAGGACAGTGTGTCCGGAGCAAGGCGGCGGCGGCGGAGACGGGGTAAAAGAACTAATTGATGAGTAACACTTCGCATGTAGCAACAGCTTTAATTTATGCCCTTATACTAATCCTCATGCATCAGATTCATATCGTAGCGGCTAAGTATGCCGAACATCCCATCTAGGTGCCGTTTCTGCTATATCTCCGTATCAGAAATAAAAACGAAGGAAACACTCTATTAAGGTATATCATCTTGTAATAACAGTCCATGTCAACGGAGGAGCAACCACCCCATGACCGCTGTTAGGATGTAGAAGACGGCCTGCTCGGGATTCCTGGGTGCACTGTTCTGTTCAGCTTGAATGTGCTCGGCCACATTGAAGTTGCCTGCAAAACCGCACAGCGGATGATCGTTAGTTTGGCTTTGGTAAAGTAGAAATGTGTTCGTGGTTAAAATCTGCCGATGAGTTTGCAAAGAGGCACTGTCTTCCAATCCCCGAGACAACCTGAACTGTCTATTCATCACAGTAAAATTGCCGGTGAAGAGACTATATTCGGAAGTGACCGTACATCTTATGCCTATCGTAGCATACATTAGTTATGGTGATGAAAAATACATTAGCAACCCCCGCAAAGTTGGCGGAACCAACCTCTTTCGGGTCCAAAGCCACATCCCGCATGGATTGTATCTTTGATGTCCTTTATCGTCGCGTGGTTGTAGAAAAAGAAGTTTGACATGATCCCCTCAATGCATTTGAGCACCAAGTCCGTTTCGCTCAAGCACGGCCCGTTGCAAAATTCATCAGTATACTCTGGAGGGACATGGAGCTCTCCACTTTCAGCCACCTATAAGATTCTTCACAAGTCTTATAGATCTACAGGACAACAACACCAGTTAGAGCAGAAGAACTACATTACACTGTTCAATTGTCTCTGGAGAACCGGGAATGCTTTGCTAGTGCTTAGAGTCTGGACACAAACGAACAATTGGCACTGTTATGTTAAGGGGGTTCTAGCTCCTGCTTACATTTTTGTCATTGAAGCAAAGCAAAGCTTTCTCAATGATCTGAGGCGTATCGGCCTCCCCTGACCCGCCTCCTCCTGGTGGATAGAACCAGCCACCGACCCCTCCTGCCCCGCCTCCCGACGGATTAGAACCACCCCCGACACCTCCAGTTCCGCCTCCCGACGGATTAAAACCACCCCCGACACCTCCTGCCCCACCTCCCGATGGATTAAAACCACCCCCGACGCCTCCTGCCCCACCAAATCCCGCCCCGGCCCCTCCTGCTCCGCCTCCTGATGGATTGAAACCGCCACCGCCCCCTCCTACCCCGCCGCCTGGCTGATTAAATCCACCGCCGCCTCCAACCTGAGTCACCTGCCCTTTAACCGTTCCTGTATGGACCATGGCCAAAATAACCATTCAGCACCATCTAGAAACCACAAACTCATTGTACATAAAGGAAAAACAAAAAGTAAAATAAAAGATCTTTAGCATCACATACCAAAGATGCAGCAGAAAACAGATATGCATGCAAGAACGAAGGCATAGACCCTCATTCTGTTCCGCACCAGCAATGCCATTGAAGAAGTTTCGCAGAAAAAACTGAAGCTCAAGGATGAAAACAAAACTAATTTATATTTGGGTTGCTTTTTGATAACTTTGAGGTCGTACCAAACCTTAGAATTGTCAGGTTAGATGCTAAATTGTAAATTCCAGGGCCTTTAAGCCCCAGAAGGATCAACCTGAAAATGACAGCGCTTGTGTCAAACTTTTGATGGATGACCCACCTTTAGTCTCTCAGTTTTCTACACTATTTGACCATCTGGACATGGCCCACCGATCTGGACAAGCACAATTTTCAATTGACAGGTGAGTAGGGAATCCACCAGATGCAAGTTAAGAAAGATGACTCCTTTGCCTAATATCAAGTGTTGCCAAAATACTAGACGGACAATTCAGGTAGGTTCAGTTTTGAAAAAAAGAAAAGAGGGATGAATCAGACTTTCTTTTGGGCAAAATATGTAAAGGCATGAGGATGACTTAAGAGAGGGAGAGCAGTTGGATTGCCAGCCACCAAACGCAAAAGCTTGGTGAAGGCATTTAACAAGTGTTAAAAATTCAAACAACCATTATTTCTTTTGCGGTTACATTCTCTTTTCCTTCTTCTACAAGTAGAGATTGCGTCCCATTAGCAGAGAATTTAACAATTAGCTTGCAAAGCCAAGAAAAACCCTGCACGAGGACCAGTTAATTCAATGTACAGACCAATTGGTCATACCTGTGCATCTTAGGAAAAAAGTTACGACAAGAAATTCTTCGACACGCTCAATTCTCTTCTAGAAACTTGATACAACATTTAGATGAAAAACACTGAAATTCACCTGTTCAAAGCAAACAAAGCATAGAGACATAATTATCTGTAAACAAACTAATTCCCAAACCCCGATGTGTGATGTGCTCTGTTCTCGAGACGAGGCACATGTCCAGGAACAAATGTGGTCCAGCATGCTCACCAGAAACCCAGTCTGTGCATGCACCCGCAGATTCAGATGATCAAAGAATCTAAACCGTAACGGTGTACCAGTGAACTTTACTCACATTACACACAATGTTAGAAGTATACTATCCATGGTCATTAACCGCATTAACTTTACATTATTTTCATGCTCCTTCATGCAAAGCACACCGGGACAGCTCTGGTTTCAGCCAAGTAACCAAGTATTCTGAAGAGGAAGACTTATGGAATGATTCTGGCACATCTTCGCATGACAATGCTGATATTCTGATCCTGTAAAGCCAGCTTTAAGTACAGAATATCGGGATGCCTTCCTGTATTCAACATTCCCACGAATGAAGTTCACTTTTCACCCTTGTGAGACAATACAAATTCACAATGTCCAGTCCTTTGACTTGGGCAAATTACTGATGATAAGCAGTTGGATCCATTTCTGGATTCTTCTGCCCACCAAAAAAGAATGCAACCAGATTCAAGCTGCAAGAACAGCAAGAGGCCTCACTTGGTTATTTTGTCATCAATAGTTTGCTAAATTTCACATAACCTATATTACACACTCAACAAGAAACTGAAAACGCGACTTAAAACAGTATACTATTCATCAAATGCTCACAACTCTGGTAACTCTGCAACCTATCAGGATATATTACTTATTTTCCCATGTATGACCCAACGTCACAACCTAAAAAATGATGTCAATAGCCTCATGTTACCTTAACTACACAGTGTAAGGACACTGATCTTGGACTAATACACTCTTTGAGTATGGACAGTGGACGCTGCAGGATAATGTCACAACAGGGACTCATCTAAATTCATGGTATTCACATACCCTAATCTTAGGAGGTCACATCCTAAATGCGGCAACAATCATTGGTCATCCCAACATGGTTAATGGTCTTGGTAGCAGAGAACCGTATAAACTACATATCTATTGATCATTCTCCCAAGACTATATATTAAGTAAGCCGGAAAGAATTGAAGAATGAAATACTGGGTAAGAAGCCACAGTGTACAAGGAAAACAGATAACTAAACCCAAAGATTGAATTCAGCCACTCATTTGGTTAACAAACTGAAGTTACTGAACATGTCTTGGAATAATCAGTTTTACATTTCAACTGGATCAAAATACCAACATGGCTAGAAAACATCTTAAAGAATTCCCAAGCCTAAATACAGGAGTTACAAAGCTTCCCAAGCCCATCTTGTGACTGACTCAAAGTTCAGTGAGATCTGGTGATGCTAGTCTTTCTTAGGTACATAAATGCAATACCTCGAAGCATTTAGAACTTATGAGACTCCATGTTAAAGGAAGAACTAGCCATCCTATCAGAGGAATGTCAGATAAAAGAAAGGAACCATGTGATCACAGTGTGCTCAACTTCAGAATTGACACACGCACCTTCTAACGTGATTGGTATCCTAAATTGTTCAACCAATTAGATTTCCTTGAATAAATGACCCAAAATTCCTGTAGAATTTCAAAGCAATTCTGCAACAAATAAATGTGGACCGTATCAATAGCCATAGAGTTGAGTTCTCCAAAGTACCTCTAGCTCTGGAATTAGTAACTGCCACAAGAAAACAGAACAACGGATGTTATCTAGTCGAATTGCCTTCAGGCTCAATGCTTTTACAATGCAGAGCATACTCATGAACCTCCAGTCATAACAATCCTTGAAAACCTCCTCTGTAAAATAGGAATAACTTTTAGCATGATCTCATCTATCCATATCTTTACTCCATATTGTTTGCCTCTCTATATTGTTGTTATCCGACTTCAGCCTCTAGAAAATTCCTTGCACTCTAATAATGTGCGTATCCATTTCCATCCATGGCAAGAAGCTCCTTGGCCTCTCCAGCTCGCCCTGATTCATGCAATGCCTTGATTAAAGCATTGTAGGTCTGCCTTTCAGGAGTCAAACCCAATGTCAACATTGAAAAGAAGAGCTTCCTAGCCTTCTCAACACGGTTGATCTTACAACATCTGTGAATAAGTGCACTGAAACAAGAAATGTCTGGGCTAATTCCATCTGCTTTCATTTTTCTAAGCAGTTTAAATGATTTCTCAACATTTCCAGTAAAACACAGGGATCGGATCAATATGCTGTAAGTTATAGCATTTGGAGTCACGCCCCACTCTCTCATTTCCGCAAAACAATCAAGGGCATCTTCGATCTTGTTTAGTCTACAAAGTCCATCAATTATTGCGCTAAAAGTGACAACATCAGGTTCAAAACCAAACTGAAAAACCATCTTCAGCAGTTCCTGGGCTTTTCTCATGTCCCCTTCTTTGCAATGTGCACTAATGATGGTGTTGAGAGTCACAAGATTAGGTGCAATCCCAATATTTTGCATTTCTCTCAAAGTTTCCAGTGCCCTACCCAGCATGTTGGATTGGCAGAAGCAATCAATCAGCATATTGTATGAAAAGACATTTGAGACTTGCCCATCCTCAAAGATCTGATTTAAGTACCGATCACCATCCTGAATTCTTCCAGCCTTGTATAGTGCTTCGATGAGTGCATAATAAGTACTGAACCCTGGCTTCACACCTCTCTCGTTAAATCTATCAAGTAGCTCAACCACCTCATTCAGATCCAAGCCTTTCACCAAACAAACAACAGCGATGTTAAAAGTCGCACCATCAGGAACGTAACCTCTCTCACCAAACATTCCCAAAAGACCAGCTGCTTCTCTTGCCATAGAATTGTATGAAAGGCAAAAAAGCAAAGTATCGCAAGCTAATTTGATCAAGCTCGGTTCCCTCACCACAAAGCTACACAACAACTCAAATGCCTTCCCGGCATCAGTGCATCGAAACACTCCATGAACCAATGATCTGATAGTGGCTTCATTTGGAGGCACATTCCTTTTCCTCATGGTTTCTATGACCTTGAATGCTTCATCAGCCATTTTTGCATTACAGAAACCATCGATAAGTATCGTGTACGTATACACATTAGGCTTATAACCGACCCCCTCCATTTGTTTAACCAAGCGACGCGCCTCATCCATCACGCCAGCTCGGCAAACCCCATGAATAAGAATATTATAAGTGAACCTATCCGGTTTGCAGTTATCAGCAGCCATCTGCTGAAACTTCAAATAAGCCTTGTCCAACGAATTGGCTTTCACTAACGCATCGATCACCGCATTATATATCCTAGTAGTCGGACTTAACCCCAGAAACGAAATCTGCCCAAAAACTTCATCGCAGTATTTAGCCAATCCTAACCTGCCCCAGCTGCCAATCAACACACAAAGCAAATCTTCCGTGAACCGACCGCCAGAGTTCCCAATATCCTGAATCAGTTCAGCTGACAATACAACAGGGCCCTTCCTATGCAGCGCATTGGCCAAAACAGTTCTAACCGATTGATTCTTGGCGATTGCGGGGCTAAAACCCGATACCCAGATGTAAAACTTCAAAGGGAGAACGGGGTCTTCTTGATTCTGCAAAACGCTCGCGACAGACTGAGCACTGAGGACTGCCCCTTCGCTTTGTGCTCGTGATTAAGCAGCAAAAACCAGTCCTTTCTCGAAAGGACTTGAGAAATGTAATGGCGATCGATTTGCTTGTTTCGTAAATTGTGGTTTTCCCTGGGAAAGGTACCCCTCGGGCGCGAGTTGTGCGAAGTCTTACCTCTGCTTGGTGCTTCTTGTGCTTTGCTAATAACACGTTCCTGTTGAGCGGGTGGTTTGGGTTGGGACTTGGAGGGATTGTCTGGGAGGAGTTTCTTGTGAGCAAATGCTTCGTCGGAGAGGATCGGGATTGCAGTCGAAGCCCTGGAAGCTAAAGGAGGAAGCCCTCTCATGTCATGTCCCCCGGCGAAAGTTCGGTTGCAGTCGCAGCCGGAGGAGAGGAGGAGACGACGAGTGAGAACCGAGAAGTTCGTCTAATACAGTGTAGACCGGCCAACGAACCGGTTCGGTAAAATTTAGGTCGATTGCGTACTTTAGTTTAGTCATGAAAATGAGGCGGTCCTAAAATATGTCCTGATTTGACGCTTTTAACCCTTCCATTAGCCCTTCCGTTTTGTCTACGATGAAGCACTCCCTTTGACAATAACATTTTGTTCATTTGCAAAAATTAAAGGTTAAAGAGCATGCATAATTACGGGATAAGTTTCTAAAACTTTTCACAAAAATGCATTTAAGTTTTCGAACTTTCGTTTTGGTTATTGCATCCTAAAACTTGAAATTTCAATGCACTTGAGCCCTTTTGTTTTTTGTCGGCTTAAGTTGAGCCTTTTTTTGTTGAAGTGCATATTTCGACTCCATTTTATTTCGCAAAAAATGAATGGATTTAAAAAATATTTTTTCGAAAGATAATATTGCATATCGTTGGAAGTAATTACTTAATAATAAATATTTTCATTACCAACAAAAATTTATGTCTGGATATTTTCGTTGACACCCAAAATATTTTTCGTTCGATCGTTTTTGTAAGTGATACAAATGATCTTTTTAAAGAAAAATATTTTTCAAATCATTCATTTTCATTTGGATACTTGTTAATCTAAACTAACTTATTCAATTGTGTATCACATGGAACACCTAAGGGGCGAGCTCCACCGACTCGTAGGAAAAAAACACAATTCACGTAACTTAGAGCAAATGATTCTATTTTCATTTGGGCGCTTGTTGCTTAAGTATCCGGGACTCATTACATCTAAAAGCATATCTTTAACCTGTTTGACGCGCTTGTCGTAACAAAGCAATATTTTGGGCAGCCGTCGGCGATGTCGCCGGGAACTAGGTGTTCGACGGCTCAAACAACGACTACTAACACATGAAGGATCTCATGGGCGCTCGCGAGTTTTTTTTTTCTTTTTATTTGTTTAAGTCTTTTTCTTATACGCTACGTAATTTACTAACATGTATATCTGTGAAAAACATCTTAGGGGCGTCGAAAAAAATAACCGTTTGGACCTCAGGTTTTCTTTTCGGCTCGAGTAATTCGAGAAACAATCAGTCGTCTGTCGGCACGGGCCGTGACCCCGGACCGTACCGGAACATGTTGCGGAAATGAAGCTACACTGCTGGCAATTAGAGCTTGGTTTCTTCTGAAATCCATCGCCCGGAAAAAATTGACGAGAGTTGGCTCGCAAACTTGGATTTCTAAACAGAACGTCAACGATGTATGAAAACAACCCTGGCCGATCAGCATGTCCATATGATTGTAAATACAAGTTTCATCAATCGGAGGAATTTCTTATTCGTTGACTCTCCTTTTTCCTTTTTGCGCTTCGTTGACTTTCGATGGTTCGAGTCAAATCTATTGTGCCTTTACAATTCAAAGGATGAATAGTCCATATTAAACGTCAGGCCCCTCCACATCTGCTGCTAAGACATGTCCATAGATCAATTCGCCTAGCTATCCCGGCCCGACGTGCAAGCCGGCCTCCGAGGCGGTAGCTGCTCATGTGGCGTTCTCTGGAAAACAAAAAACAAAAGGAAAAAGCCAAAAACGCTTTCACGTAATCCTCCAAATATAATGCAAAATTACATGTAACGTTTTGTCTTTCCGAGTTTAGTACCTCCAATTTGGGGCGCAAAATCTCGACCGGGACCTTCGAACTTTGATTTGGCCCGGCACTCTGCTGCAGGGAAATCAAGAGAATAGTTTCAATCTCTAGAAAGATTTGGACCAACACCATTTTTTTTTTTTTCAGTTTATACGAATTGGCATGGACATTGAATTTACCTTCCACAAAGCCCAATCGGCTGAATCAAAAAAGGCTCGTTCATGGTCCTGCATCGCATTTGATGGTGTTAATAATCAAAATTAAACCCGCGGTTAGAGACTATAATAAGGTGGGAAAAATTCATCTTAAATCTCTTATAAAAATTTCTGGATTTTGCAAAACAATTCATTGAATAATAACGTGCCTTGGAAATCAACGGCTTTTTCTTGGGCTCTAGTCCTCCATATCTCTTTACCAAAGGTGTTACTGCTTCCTGCGATTGACACAAAGGCAAAATAAACATAGTACGCAAGTTGATAAGCGCCCAACGATCTCACGACACGTGTATGGTTTTTTTTTTTTGGGGGGGGGGGGGGGAGTTGGTTTTGCCAATTGTTGCCTATGCGAGGATGGGACACGCATCAACGACATTATGGACCCAAAGTCGAATCAAGTCTCGATTGGGCCACACCAGTTGTGGGCCTTGGGCCCACCTGGCTTCTCACTGCTTACCGTACTTTGCCGCCGACAATTACAGCCCTCTCACTATCTTTTGGCAAACATAAACAAAGAAACTAAGGAGGAGGAGAATAAGAAGGAAGAACTAAGAAATTGAAAAGGAAAGAATTTCTAACATGTTTAAGGTAATGTCTCTGTATAAAATGGCAAAAACTGATTTATAAAGTAATCACTTGACTTTCCTTATTAAGTTCGTTTATGCAAAATGCTATCATTTAAAGAAAGGCATGTCTTTTAAAAAGTATTTTTCTAAAAAATCCTCAATACCACTTGAAAAATAATTAATCGACAAAATAATAATTTTTTAAAAACAAAGAACCCATTTATAAAAATCTGTAAGAAGGATCACACCATGTCAAGATGGAATCTGCGGCGCTTCGGTCTGGTACGACGCGCCGTTTCGAGCTCAAGGAGGCGAGGTTCACCGGAAAAAAGACGAGGAAAGAAAAGAATACCTCAAGCTCCGGGGAAGCGCCATAGCCGTCGCCTCTGCTGCTGCAATCCGCCATCTCCTTCCTGCTCCACCGATACAAGAGCACGTGGTCAGTTTCAATTGAGAACAGAGTAGCACCTTCCAGAAACTCCAGTTTCAAAGAATAAAAGACACAGCACAGAAACATGAGTACCCAAAACGAAACTCCACAGAGCGAGAGAGAGAGAGAGAGAGAGAGAGAGAGGAAGCAGAGAGAGGCACAAGTCTGCAGAGGAACAGATGACGAGGAGTGACGAGGTTGTGAGCATAATATATATAAATCTGAAAATTTTGGGCTTTTATTTAATACCATATGTATTTTCAAAAGTGGAAAGCTATTAACTCTGTATATCTCAGCTATTTTGGTCTTATCAATAGAATGCAGTTTCTATAGTTGAACTACTTTCTTTACAGAGGACAAAAAGCTCCAAATAGAATAAAATTTCGAAATTTCACCATTTGTATATAATTTATCGAATTGAAAATTTCCCAAAGGGAAATTGAATTTTGCTTTATGTGCAATCTGGGTAATGCGATTGAAAATTCTAGAAATTTAAAATGGAGCAGACGTGAAATGACCGTTTTCGTGCTTATTGGCTTATCTCGTGTTATATATATTTCTCACTTTCTCTCTTTCCCATCGGCCCCGCTCAACCTCCCATCCCTGTCACATAGGGCATCCTTAATTTAGTAGTCTACCAATGAGAATCGGGAGCAATAAATTGCATTAATTGGATGAAATAACCTGACTTTGAAAACAAAATCTAACCAATCTTCTCAACCCCCTCTTGAATAATGAGGGTCACGGTTAGGTGGATGGCACATCGCATCACGAATGTGCACGAACATTGTGTGCATGTCAGATGTTTGGAAAACTAAACCAAATATTACTTTGAAATGTTTGGATCACTAAATATTGAAAAGAAATTACTTTTAGATTTATACACCACGAAGAAATCGCATAGGTATATCTAGAATGATAAAATTATTTCGAACCCTAACGAATATTCTTACGGGATAGAAAATAGTTTCGATTTTTAATTTTTAAATCGTAGGATGGGTAATCTAAATTGTTCATTGGATCCTTTAAAATTAGAGATTAACATTTACTCACATAATAGTATAAATATTTATCAATAAGAAAAACAATTTTTTTCTTTTATTCTATTTTCCGAAAAACCATAGCAATAGTTGCATTGGATTTTTGCAATTATAGGCCATTATGCCATCATTGCCAAATGGGTTGGTCCATGGCAAAAGTGCACTATGCTCAATATCACATGCCTTCTCCCTACTATATCGTGACCTTGATTGATGCGGCGTCTCCGTCAATTTCAACATCAA
>JAGVVM010009029.1:0-14547 GCA_019149425.1 Psidium friedrichsthalianum
CCAAGGGAGATAAAATGGGAGAGAACGAGGCACCGGGCCTGAAGCGGGGAAAAGGGAATAGAGAGGGGCACCATCGTTCGCAGGACTCTAAAAGGCGTGGAAAAATAAAGGAGAGAAAACAAAGAAAAGAGGGACAACACATTTGATCAAATAAAAAGAGAAGGATGACGTTAAAAGATCAGGCGGGCGCACAAAGGACTAGCTTTTGATTAAAAGAAAAAGGGATAATATAGTAAAAATATTATAATAGGGAGTTTCTATGTCAAATATGGTGCGCAAAAAGCACGGCCCTAAAAAGTAGAGATGTGCATGGTCCGAGCCGGTCCGGTCCCGATATCAATCGCATTTGTATTTTTCTTCTTTCTTAATGCTTAAAGTCAAATTGCTTCGGTCTTAATTATCAGTTGCTCATCCAAAACGCTGAACAAACTAGCACCCCTTATGTTTTACTTAAGCACTCTCTCGTTTGCATTATATAGATCAATTCACATTCTACTCACAAAGAAGAACCGATCAACAAATCTCATTTGCATTTTTCTTTTTCTTTTTTTTTCTTGATGCCAAAAATTTTGCCTCTTAATTGTCTTCAAATCTTGCATAAAATTTTGAACATATACACGAAATGGCTCAAGAAATAGTCTGTCCTCATCGTGGAGGTCCATAAAAGCTCAAGAACGTGGCAAAGGTCAGAATTTGAAAACTCAGAATAAAAAAATAAAAATAAAAACCAGAAATTCCTTAAATTGTATCTTTATCCATATTTTCAATGTTCAGTTCGACCAAAAAAATGTTCAATAAGTTATATATGTTTGGCAAAAGAAATTAGTTTAAAATGTGAGAAGTCTTAACTTTTTTATACTTTCACTCTGTCATCGACTCTCTCTCTCTTTTCTTTTGGGGTAAGTGTTTTAAAAACCCCCAAACTTGTTAGGAAAGTATGACTGATTCCTAAAATTTTCAAGGAGTGCAATCAAGTCCTACATTTTTTAATTTTGTTCAATCAAGTCCTTCCGTGAACTCCATCAAACTTGGCTAACGAAAACGTTGACATGGATCATTTATTATTCTCACTTTTACATGGCATCCTATGTGGCACTAAAATTAATTAAAGCACTAAAACAACATTGTCTTGTTCAAAATCTCAATTTTTAACCTAAATCTAGGTACATTTGATTTATTTAAAAAAAAAAGCAAAACAAGAAAAAAAATACAAGCAAGAGGCCGTATCAGCCCTTGCTAGATTTAGGAGCAAGCTGCGACCCTCTCCTAGATCTAGGCTAGGGTGGCCGACTCTCACCAATCCTCAGTGACCCCCGCTGGCCATCATCGATGCTCCATCTGCGATGGGTTGACGGCTACTGGCAGACGGCTTGACTCTCTATCTGCCGGTGTATTTTTGCTTGTCTATATATTTTTTTCTTTTTGCTTGTTTATTTTGTTGTTATTTCAGTGTTACTTTTTTAGCCTAATTTAATTACCATTCTGTATATTTGGCAATGAGGTTCCTGTATCCTCAAGTCGGGCTGAATTAGCCTGCTTCTGCTCCACGCCTTGGAGTTCCCTGATGGAGTTCTTCTCGTTGAAGAAGTTGTCTGGCCCGGCACAGGTGTCTCGGAACTTGATCCACCCGATTTCGCAGGGCGCCATAACCGGATATCAGACTAGGAGATATAGCATATATGGAAACAAATGCCTGCTGATTCTAGATCTCGACCTGATGTTTTGTTTAACGGGGTGCTTCTTCGAATGGAGCATCTTCCAGACTTGTACGCTCTCTGGGGTGGCAGCAGAGTTGGGTAGCAATGTACCAAATCAGAACTCTCAGGTCGAAATCCAGCTCAAGAGTCCATTTGAAAGGATCAAAGATTTTAGCCCCCATCGAATGCGTGACCGCCTCTGGATGTGCTTATATCTTCGAATCGTATTTTCCGCATCATAAGTAAGTCAAAAGCACTCGAAATATGAGTAAATATAACCGATGATAGAATTCCTTCCCTAGGAAATATCAAAAGCATGAGGACGATTCGTCATTTCCTGACTGCAAATTTTTGTGACATGGGTCCTCGTTAAGCGGGGTGCTTGGTTCAATTTTGAAATTCAATTGTTGATTCTCATTTTTCTTTCATTTTTTACATCAAAAGTGTGTCTATCTTTTACAAGAAACATTCATTTTTTTTTTTCACATATAGATAATATATTGATTTGAAGTCATGTCGACTTTTTCCTAATTTCTTTGAACATTTAAAATATTATCTTTTTTTGATAATATTAATATACGAAGCAAAATATATTGAAAAAAGAGACCCTAAGCCTTTTTTTTTTTTTTGCTAAATGGAGTAGATTATAATTTTTCGTGAAAGTGATTCAGATTCAATCGGTGCGCAATACTTGCAAGATGCTAGTTTCTAAATAGCTAGATCTCTACATCTGTGCCTCTAAATTATCCAAAACTCAAAAGACCGGCATAAACTCAAGGGAAAGAAGCCCTTTGCTACTTCGAAGTGGTCAAACAGAAGTCAAAGCTCAAATACTGAAAAAAAAAAAAGGATCGATCCAAATCTCTACTATAATTTGATTTACTACTTAATTTTTCGATAACAATTATCATGCAAGCAAGTTAAGATTTGCATAACGAGATAAATAGGGTGGATGGAATTAGCATTTAAAAAGTCACTTCTTTTCTTACACTTCTCCAAGAACCATGTGATTCATGTGCAATTGCCAATCCAATTACATGCAATTTCAGTTGAAATTAATTAGAGCAATTTATCTCTAATTCTAATTTGACTTCTAATCATTGTTGAATATTGTGATCTGAAATTATCTTAATCTATTTGTGAGATTTTGTCCCCTCATAATGCTGGGAGGCGCTCAAAGAATGTAATACAATACAACCACCTTTAGCTATTGCAAAAGTTTAGCATCAAATTAACCAATGAAGAGGAAAGGAATACCATTCAATCTGATATGAAGAAAACATGAAAAGAATCAAAACACTCACTGCACTTTGATTAGCTAGTCTTCACCCACTCCTAAATGCCAGCAGGTGATGAACCGAGAATCTCACCTACGAATTCGCCAATTATAAATTGGGCTTTAATAGAGGGGATGCCGAAGGCAGGACTAGCAACTAGAGCGAAGTCGAAACAAGGTAGCCGCACTAAAAAGTGCAGCTATTCTTACACTATCAAACAACAATGAATTTCTTTCTAGAATCACTTTTACGCCTAGATCAGGGTATTCCTCTCCTTTCATCCTTTCATTTGAAAGAAAGAAGTTGATCTCCTTACTTCTCCCATGATACAATCCTCTTCTCGCTGAGCCAATTTATACAGAATGAGAAAGGGGCCCTTGCCTAGTAGGCAAAGATGAGAAAAGCCATTACTGCAATAAGGGAAGGAAGAGACAGAGCTTTGGGGTTTGAGATAGAGGGTAAGTCCTTGTCCTTAAGGCGGAACCTTTCGAGTTTTTAGAAAAAAAACCACGCTGAATCAGAGTTTCCTTAGGTAGCCACCAACCTCCAGTTATCCTTAAACTTTCGTGCTTGGTGGAGAAGAGACAGAGCAAGAGCACTTTTCACAAGACAAGAAAGCAAGCAAGATGTGGTCAGAGGCAAGACTTTCTCAATCCTAATCTCAATCCAATGCTAGCACCATCTCTAAGATGTTTGGAATTTTCAAAACGCCATAGACATGCAAAAGTGAAGTGCTATCCCCCCTCGGACCAAGATAATAATTTAGATCCTAAAGTGACAAGTCTAAATCCTTATTTTTCGTGATAATTCAATTTCTAGAGCTTTCCTCGAAGTATAGTTATTTATAACTATAAAAAGAGACCCCTGCATAGGACGGGCTTCTTGACTAGTTATAACTAAAGAGCATTATGGTAACTGCAAATGCACACGGATGGTTGATACGTGTTTAAACTTTACAAAAAGAAAGAATCACATGTACTGGCTAATGTAGTAATGTCAATATGGTGATGTAAAGTGTAATTTTAATAACCCGCAATGCAGAGTTTACTGTACTCCCAGCTCATGATGAAAATACTAGTTTTCCTCACAGATAATCTGGAAAAACCGCTTTGATTTGCCCCGAAATTACTTAGAAATCTACCATATGGGCAGCAACACCGAAAGATAGTACAAGAAAGAGAGATCCGTCTTGCCTCTGGAGCTAAATTTCCTACATAAACAGTTGTATACTGAGTATTATTTTCTGGAGCATCGCTGTTTGTACCCTCCTTACCATCCTCTGCAATGAAAAAAGAAAGGGTAGATGATACGTGAATCAATCACGAGAAAGAAAATGCCTATAACAGTTGATAATACAATGACTCTAGGCAGTAGAACTTAAAATGCTTCTTCCTTCGAGCATCGCTCAGTCATGTTCCAAAAAATGGCTAACCTGATGAGCCATTAGTTAGCTCTACCACACTTTTGGCATCAGAGCTCTGCTTATCTTCAATGCCACCAGCACCCTTTGTCGCCCAATTGCAAAGTATCTGCCTACTGCCAAGCCATTTCCCCGAAATATAAAGCAAATATAACTTTACTTTACATGGAGACAGTAAAAAAAACTAGCCATCATGTTATTACCAGGGAAGACCGTTCAACTTTCTGGCATTTCACTGAACTGCTGGACTACCATAATACTAATCAAAATAATTCAATTGTTGCCAACTTCTTACTATGTCCAAATTTCTACCAGAAAGTAATCCTTAATCAACCAACAGGGCCTATTTAATATGATGCATCATCCAAATCTTCAGTAATCAATGTGCTCACAAAATAGAAAACAAAAGGCACCACCATTTGTCAAATTTTCTATTGCCACTGTGACAACAATGTGCCTTGAGTGGACAACCGCATTGATTTTGGTGAAAACTATGAATGGAACAAAAATGAAATAAAGTTAGTGACAACCCCAAATTTCGTTTTCTTTTGGCAAAAGACAACCACATATATTTGCAAATGAAAAATGGCTCAAAATTGAGGACCTCCCTTAATACCTTACCCCAAGCACGCCAAGCCAATCTAGGTGTCTGAGGGAAACAGCATGATTATGATCCAAGAAAGTGTTTTCCATCTATGAACTAGTTACTATAGACAAAGATAAAAAGGATGTCTGGAAGTTTCAATAGTCTGTTTAAGAAAATCTAAACTTCAGTAGTAATAGTTCATCTGTTTCACTATTCCAGTATCCAAGATAAAGAAGGCAACCTCCTTAACATGGACGACCATAACACATGTAAGAGTGAGAAAAATAGTTTTGTTCAGAAGGAAGAACGGTTACCAGTCAAATCATTTATTGCACTCTGGGAATCGTGAACGCAAACAAAACCACCATCAATTAACAAACAACCTCAATACTGAAGATTAAGAACAACAGAATTTGTATGTCTAATGGATGCAGAATATATAGATGTAGGAAATGACAATAAGGCTCAGGAAAATGCAATGAAGCACCTGTTGGTTCCTGAAAAAAACAAAGCCAAACCCTCCTGAACGTCCAACCTTCTGATCCCGCATAACCCGTGCATATCGGTGGTTTAGCACAAAGGTACAATTTAATACCACAGTTATTTGAGCTTCACTGACGAGAATGCATAATGCTATCATAATGTCTTCTTACTATTTCCTTTGTACTATAAAGTTTGCAGGTTTAGGAAAAAAGCAAGATAGGGAGATGCGAAACTTACAAAGCGGGGATAAACAGAAAAGCATGCAAACAACATGGCATCCATCACCTCAGCACTGAGGTCACCAACAAAAAGTTTGATTATGTTATGTGAAGCATCAATGAAAATATGTATTATAGCACCATTAGAACGTAATAATAAGCTATTGTAGAACAAGAACCAGAGCAAACCTGAAGTCTGGCATATGCCCAATTAACTTTAATGGGTTGCCCAAAATCTGCAAGCCATGGAATGGGACAAGCTCAGCAAAAAGAGAGCAATCCAATGGCATGAATGCTCAAGTTGTAATTGCAACATCAGGAACTAAAAATCCAGTATAATTTCTACTCACAGATGCCTTCCACTCAGAGAAAGAATCGCAAGAGCAGCGGCCCTTTGATCAAAGTAGTGAATAAACCCATAGGACAACTGTGTACAGCAGGGAAAACAGAATTGTTAGCAATAGACGACATCCAAGCAAGTGAAGCAACAGATTCCATCATTTCTGTTTAATTTTTCCAGGTGCTTCGGCAATTTCATCAAAACCCAAATACGGATAGCATATCTAACTTTCAAATCGAAACCTATACCTTCTCCTTTCTAATGAGTTTGCAGCCCTCAACAGGACCTGTACCAGCAAAAACCTCTTGAAGAAGTGGTTCTATCACCTGAGTATGAATGTTGCCCACATAGCTGCATCATACAACAAATACCAGAACAGTAAGTTTCTACCTCGAGAATTTGAAAAGAAAAAATGAACTCCTAGCGTCCCTGAGTTAAGTTAAAACAAAGATGAGAGAAAACCCATCAGAAATATTGCGGTGCATGTCAAGCAAAAGTGTTAATGTCAGAAGATTTACAATCGATGAGCACATATGACAATTACCACAGCACAAATCCGAGTCTTACATAGCCTCAATTTAAGGTAACCAAAGAAATTTGATAGACCAATAAACAGGAGATTGAAACAGAGAAATGGAAATTAATGTATGGAGGAAAGACTTGACAAAGACTCACAAACTACGGCAAGTACTTGGATCAAAACCAGGAGGCAGATTGCCACTTGCAATTGGTTCCATCTGCAGAACAATAGGGGGAAAACAAAATTCAAAAGAAAGAACAAAGAACGTCACTTTGTTTGAGAGTATTCTAAACCAAAGACAGAGATATCATGGTATTATCCATTAAGCACACCAAGATACGTGCAAAAAATTAGCCATAATGGCCAAGACAAGATCAGAGAGAAGAGTAACAAAGAGAGTCCCCAACAAACATCCAAGAATTCATGATATACAAACTAAATTGCACCATTAAAGCAATAATAGTTAGCTGTAATAACCAGCTTCTAACATCAAGTCAGGATATTCATTAAAGCTTAGCGCAAGGATTTATCAAAATTCTTAAGAAAGAATGACTTAGCACCCAACGGGAGCTTTCACAAGACGGATAATCTGAAAGTTTCCAGGACAAAGAGAAAGATCAAATATTCCAACTAAATACACAATGGAATAAAACAAAATCCTCAATCAATTATCATCCTATGAAAGTATTCCCTATTTTCACATCTTCTCAGATAATGGTGACCTCAAATACTTAAAATTTCAGCATTTGCAATGGTTGCTCCTTCAAGCCATGCCTTGCCATATAATAGCAATTTATCATGCTTGCACATTACAACATCTATATGTGAACTTGTCAAATCTTGTCAATAGGCATTACAAGTAATTTCCGAACGACGAATATCAATCTCCGGCCCATCATCACCTGTGACCAGCCCCAATCCCCCAAACCAATTGTCCCCTTTGCTAGCTTTTTACCTTGTTCATGCACACTAATAACTGGATTCCAAAAATTCCAAGATGCCACAGGCCTCACCGCATAATTCACCATCCCAATCTTTGAATCATTCCCCCATGACCCATAATTTTCTCATCTCCTCAATAAGTCCTTTTACTTTTGCTTGACCAATCATCAAATGTTTCTCATACACCCTATCTAAAGCAACCATACACAAACAACAGCCATGTACTTAACAGAAGTATAGGAAGACAAATGAATATAGAAGAAATTAAGTCCATATCCTGCTTAAGGAATATTCGCACAGATAAATGGGTCTCAAAAAATTCCACGAAGCATAATTCCTTGGAGGAAAGTATATTTTTTTATTTTCCTTCTCAGTAAACTATTCTTGTAGTTCCATTTAAACAGTTTGTAGAGAGCTTCTCTGTTCTCCCCTTTAGGATGTAAGGTAAACGAGCTGAAGCTTAAGCATAACACCGTAAGTCCATCAACTCAAGATATTCACCCAATCCCTCATGAATTGGATTGATGGAGGATTACATAAGCTTATACAGCCAAAGAAAGGTGAAATGACATTGCAGCCTTCTTACAGTGGCTGTAGAAGTGCCCAGTCTTGGAAAAGACTATCAAAGGAAGATTCTATGGTCAAGCAGCGGTTGACCTTTACCAGATAGAAGCTTGTAAGTTGTAATATAAGTGGTAATTTGCTCTCAGTTCTTCCTAGTCTCAAGGGAATTAGAGCAATTTACAGATCACCCCATAAGTTGAAGCTGAAAAATAATTACATTTTCACGTTGAGAAATTGAATGTCTTTCAGAAGATCAAAAATCATGTTTGGACGCCACAGCATACCTTTCAGTTTTCATAGACTAAGGCTTTGTTCTTCCATCATGTCTAGCATGATCTAGCAGACTTATCGAAATATTGTTCCAGTAAAAACAATCCAAAACGGAATTATTTCCGGATAAAAGAAAAGGCCAACAACAACAGCTACAGTACGCCCACAGACGGATCAGTGCCTAACAAAGACAAGAAGACAAGCCAACATGCAGGACCACTGCAGGACCCTAGCTCAAAAACTAAATAAACAAACCACTTCCTGCGACCTAAGTCCCTTGTCTAACAACACAGAAAGACCCCACAAGAAGACAAAATCAGGTTGTGATCAACTTTTCACACTAGATCATCTTACTCGAATCAAAACCCCGAACACCAGAATCATCATAATCGCGAATTCAGAGGTCACAAACCATCCATCAACAATCACACAAATGCATCCATCAACATTACCATGCGACTGACAGGATGAAATGCAAGAAACTGGAGTAGGAGCCAAGAATTGAACCGGATTTTTTGTTCAGCTCATATTCGGTTCAAGGCAAGATTCGGGTTCGTTTCAAGTGCACACTCCTTCCACACGTCGCCTGAAGAGGAGATCTGAGAGGTGCAGTCTACTTGAGCCTCACCCTCCAAATCGTACTCGTTTGTCTTGAAAATCGCGAGCTGAGAGGCACAGCCTGCTTGAGCCTCACCCTCCAAATTGTGCGTACCGCGCACTTGGATCAAGATGGTCACCTTATCAGCCTACCTATTGGCCGATTCAATTGTGATCTGCGCGCTCAACTTGATCTCCAACATGATTGGGGAAATCAAGGCCAACAAATTGATGGACCACATGCAGAGCTAAGCACCTTTTGGGCGCCATTTCTGCAACTGCACTTGGGGAGCCCCAACACAATTAGCGCCTACGCCATGGAAGACAACGAGCTCTGTCTCAGGCATTCGCTGACGCTGGTGAACCAGACGGGCTTGACAGTTTATGTCCTAGTAATAGTGTGGAATCATCCCAGCCTACTACTCCTCACCATTCTAATACTGCTCTCAGGTATCTATAAGTACAGCGAGATGGCAAGTCTACAAATAAAGCCCCAGCTCCTATAGACCGCCTTTGCCCTCTCGTAGAACACATCGTAGATGAGGCCCAATTCGATTCTAATGGCTTTGAAAATGTCTTCACCGGGCTTGTCACGTAGGATCGACATGCAAGCATGGCGCTCCTCCAAGATCAAGAAGTGATCTGCGAAAAGGCGCCGACTAGTGTCGACTAAGCTATGGTTCTGAGAAAGCAGATCGCCGATCGCATGATTTATCATAATCACCACATCATCCTATACATGCACCTTAATTACTTGATGAGGCATGATATCGTAACCCTCGGCCATCTTCAACTCGCATTCCTCCAGAATCTTGTTGGAATACCTCCGGCGGGGTTGGGAGTCCTTGAAGTGCTCGTTGCTAGCAGCACGGAAGAGAATTCAACATTAACACGTTCAAGAGTACCCCAAATAAACGGAAATGACGAAAATGCCTTCGAGATTAGGCTTTTTTTTGAGACTCCATGACCACTTCAAACCTTTATTTGAAGCAATGTTCACTTTAATCTCTTATTTAAGAAAATGAGGACATTCATGCTGTTATTTTAAAAAAGGGTTAATACCACGAAAACCCCAAACTGGTACGCCTGTGACAAATTTACCCTAAATTATTTTTTTGATCACGAAAAACCCCAAACTGGTACACATGTGACCAATTTATCCCAAACCATTTTTTTAACCTCAAAAAACCCTAAACTGGTACATTTGTGACAAATTTACCCCAAACTGATATATTTGCGACAAATTTACCCTCCGTTAATTTTCGTTAAATTTAACGTTAAATTACTTAGTTGGATGGCATGTGGCACTTCACGGGTATACCGGTTTCGAATTTTTATCCTCCATTTACCACAGGTTTATCAATTTAAGGTTTTTCATGATACTGATCCAATTTAATAAAGGGTAAATTTGTCATAAGTATAATAGTTTGGGGTTTTTCGTGATAAAAAAAATTAGTTTGGGGTAAATTTATCGCAAATGTACCAGTTTGGGGTTTTTTATGGTCAAAAAAATAGTTTAGGGTAAATTTGTCACGGGTTTACCAATTTAGGGTTTTTCGTGGTAAAAAAAATAGTTTGGGGTAAATTTGTCACATGTGTACTAATTTGGGGTTTTTCGTGGTCAAAAAATAGTTTGGGGTAAATTTGTCACAAGCGTACCAGTTTGGGGTTTTTCGTGATATTAACGCTTTAAAAAAACAATCATTTCAAGGACTCTCAACCCCGCCGGAGGTATTCCAACAAGATTATGAAGGAATGCGAGTTGAAGAGGGCCGAGGGGTACGACATCGTGCCTTATAAAGTCATTAACATACAGGATGACGTGGTAATTATGATAAATCATGCAATGGGCAATCTTGTCACAGAAATTAAAATTCGAGAAGGACTCTGAGAACCAAGAATACAAGCTCGCGTGCACGCACTGCTAACGGCCCACAGCTTGGTCGACACTAGTCAGGACCTTTTCGCAGATCACTTCTTCAACTTGGAGGAACGCTGTGCTTGCCTATCAATACTGCGTAACAAGGCCAATGAAGACATTTTCAAAGTCATTGGAATCGAACTAGGCCTCATCTACAACGTGTTCTACGTGAAGGCAAAGGCAGTCTAGACGAGTTGGGCTTTATTTGTAGACTCACCATCTCATTCTCGATTTGTGTCACCTTGGTACTCTTCTATTCAAGTGACAAGAGACGATATGATTGTTGGCGGCATTGAGGATCCAAACCATCTCGCCATAGTTATACATACTTCACAACAGTATGAGAATGACAAGGAGTAATAGGCTAGGATGAGCACGCCATTACTAGGACAATAACTATCAAGTCCGCTTGGCTCACCAGCACTAACGAATGCCTGAGCCAAAGCTCATTGTTTTCCATGGCATAGGCACTAATCGTGATGTTGGGGCCATCAAGTGCAACGATAGAAATGGCACCCAAAAGGTGCTGTGTTTTGCATGTGGGCTCATCAATTTGCCAGCCTTGATTTGCCCGATCATATTGGAGATCAATAGGTAGGCCAACCAGGTGACCACCCTGTGTGCGGTGGACAATTTGAGGGTGAGGCTCAAACAGATCACACCTCCTTCCACACGTCACACGAAGAGGAAAGCACCTCTGACGGCCTCCATGCCCTCATCAGGACCAAGTGGGAAACCACTGCAAGACATGTTTGCCAACAAACAAGTAAGCCAATGCCAAATGATTGAGACATGAAACATGAGGCCTAATGGAGGCAGGGAAAGTAATGACTCGAGCATGAAACACGGCAAGCAAAATAAGGGAAAATATAGATAGTGAATGAATCAATACCGATTACTGAGCTAATGTTAACATCTTCAACTCTAATTTAGAAACATCTTCTTCAACTCTAATTTAGAAGTATCGCCACATTAAACTCCTTCAGTTCTCATTGATTTGCAACATACCAATCGTTAGCATGGTGTGCGGTTGAATACACTGCCCCTCAATGGACAGATGGAACATCTCTTCTGCACAAACTGTCCCGAGGGCACGCCAATCTTCCTTGCCACGAGGAAAGGGAGTTAGGCTGCTTTTAGTCGTCGGGATTTCTAGTTAAGATAGGATTGGATAGAATAGGATAAAAAAATCTTGGGATTTCATTATATCCTGTTAACTATCTGGTGAACTGCAGATTTAAATCGAATATTTTTATCATATCTTATCCACTATTTGATAGAAGCTAGATATCAATGTAAATGACCTATATGCCCCTACTTAGTGTCCATGAAATAATATCGATCATTTGATTCCAAGAAATAGCAACATTGATTAAATCTTCAAATACCTCAGAAACTACGAATAATGCTTCAGACTTCACAAGAAATAGCACATTCAAAAAATATATAATTCCAATAAATAACAAACCAAATATTGTTCAACGTTGTACATTTTCATAAAACAACAAAGCCAGCAGACCAATAACTTATAGAGAAAATTAGGGACAACTTTCCCTTTCCAACAAACACAAATGTAATGTGACTTATTGCTCCAACCCTACCTAACTCACTGAATACCACAAAAACTAAAAACCAAGCTCCAAACTTCACAAGCGAGTAACATATTACAGTTCATGAAATTCTAGCAACCTCTGTTCAGCAACGTGCGAGCTCATTAAGGGACGATAGTCATTGGGCAACCTCAGCTCCACTATCCTTTCAAGAAAAAACCCATACAGCTCAAAGATACTAATTTTCAATCATGATATCATATTTTCAAAAGTGAAAAAATCAACTTTTGCTCAGAAAAATAGCTATATAAAAGAAATCCTATCTCTCATCCACGTTATGAAATTTTTTTCCGATCTATATTTCTTATATATTCAATTTTATCATGTCCTGAATAATCACCAAATAAAAAATAAAATAAAATATATCATATCCTAATTTTTATCCGGGAAAATTTCAAAAAAGGGCCTCAAGTACTCTCAATTTTTCAATTAAGGGCCTGAAGTGAACTTTGTTTCAAAAAAAGGCCTGAAGTGGCTATAGTTGTTTCAAAGAAGGGCCTGAGCTCGCCGGCCGGCCAACTGGCCAAATTTTCCGGCCGACTAGGGGTATTTTTGTCAAAAAAATATAAGTTAAACCTAATTTCATTAGTTAAATTAAATTAAAAATTAAAAAAACTAAAACTAAGGGGAAAAAAAAAGAAAATCCAGGCGGGAGGGCAGCCCTCCCGCCTGAGTTTTCTTTATTATCTTTTTTTTAAGTTTTAGTTTTTTAAAATTTTTAATTTAATTTAACTAATAAAATTAAGTTATTTAAAAAAAAATACACCTAATCGGCCGGAAAATTTGGCCGGTCAGCCGGCCGGCAAGCTTAGTCCCTTCTTTGAAACAACTATAATCACTTCAGGCCCTTCTTTGAAACAAAGTCCACTTCAGGCCCTTAATTGAAAAATTGAGAGCATTTGGGGCCCTTTTTTGAAATTTTCCCTTTTTATCCAGACGATAAGTTTACTGTTTTAGGACAAAATAGGAAAGAAAGAGAGAAGAGAGAGAAAGGTGCGACGAGGAGAGATGACAAAGTTAGGCCGTCGCCCGATCGGAGATAAATGGAGTGAGGGTTTTTTTCGCAAAAGAGGGGGATTAAAATGGGAAAGACGGAGAGAACAGAGATGACCCAGTGTGTCTTTTAGGTGGTTTTTTGCTTATTCCAGGTTTCTGAATTTTGACCTTTCTTACGTTATTGGGCTTTCATGAACTACCGCGACGAGCACAAATTATTTCTTTAGTCAATTCACACATGTGCTGAAAATTTGATGCGACATTCGACAACAGTTAAAGAGGTGAATATCAATGATTATTAAGCAAAAATAAACAAATACAAATGTGATTAATTTTTTTTATTAATACAAATATGAATTAATGTATCAAAAGACTCTCTGGCCTTTGTTTATTTCAAATTTCCAAGCTCGGACCTTTGCCACGTTATTGGACTTTTATGGGGGACAAACTCCCAAAACAAACAGAGCCTAAGCCCATATGATAACATTTCTGCTTTTGCTCCAAAAGTGCTTTTAGAAATTCGTTTGACTGAAGAAGATATTCATTTGATTACGCAGCTTCGTTTTCCTACTTATGAAGGATTTTTTTTTGCTTCAAAAATAGTTTTAAAGCCACTTGAAGAAGCAAAAAAAAAAATTACTTCTCTCTAAAAGTGAAAAAATCAACTTTTGCTCAGAAGAAGAAATTGATTTTTAGAGCAAAACCATTGCCATGCGCTCCCTTAGTCATATTTATATTTTTTTATATTTTTCCTTTTGCTTAGGCTTCGTTTGTTTCTAAAAAAATGGGGCGTTTTTGGAAAATATTTGTCAAGAAGTCTTTTTACAAAAAATAATAATATTTTTATATGTTTGGCTGAAATCTAAAAACAAAATAAAAAACATTTTTTGTGGTCTGATAAGGAAAATCAATTTTCACCACACATGTCTTTCAGTAATAAATGATTAAATAAATAACTAAAATTTATGTGTCAACAAATATTAGCCTTTTCATTTTTTTTTTTTTGGTCTAAGGCCTTGTCTGCTGATATGAAGCGAAATATAGTAATAAGTGGAGTAAATGATAATTTTTTTTTGAGAAAGTGGCTCAGACCTAATTGAAAATCA
>JAGVVM010009030.1:0-17558 GCA_019149425.1 Psidium friedrichsthalianum
TGGTAACATGTGGTTTCCAGCATGACGGGGGGGAGTATTTTGGTGTCTAGGAGAGACCGTAGCACCCGTATCAATAAGGCTACGAGGGATGTTGGTTTTTGGAGATGTGAGGAGTGGATTTGGACAAGAATGTATGGATGTGTGGTCTGGGGTGACTCAGTTTCATGGTACCGAAGTGGGATAGAAGTATAGATAGAGTCAGAAGAGGATTCTCAGATGAGTCTGTCAATTCTTCTGAAGAGCAAAGATAGTTTCGGGCTCTGGTTCTTCATCGTATGAGAATACGGATTCTATGTCATCTTCTTCTTCCAGAGAAATTCCAGCGACTTTCTCAAGCTGTCTTACCATCCTTTGTCCCTTTGGCGCTCTAGGACAATTTTGGCATAATGGCCTTTTTTGTTGCAGACAAAACATCGGTCTGATTTGCCTTGTTTGGAAACTGGCTTGTGCATCTTTCTCCGCAGGTACTTCCACTTCTTTTTTCTCGGCTTTCCGAGTTCATGCTTGCTGCGTCTGTAACCTTTCGATAATGCCTGGATTTTTTGGACTTGGTGCAGTCCATTCCGTCACAATTTCTGGGACATTTGATCTTCCAATGGGATCGATCACAGGCATTCGGATTTGGTTGTTTTCCTTCATATACTTCTGGAACAGCTCCCTCTGTGGCACAGATCCTCAATGGCTATATGGATAGCCTGTTGAAGTTCTCCAAGAGTGGAATCTAAGATAGTCCTTTGGGCAGCATGTAAGGATTTCTCTACCGTGTCTGATAATCCTTTGGTATGGATGCCATGAAGACGGTCTTGAGATTGTTATCCCCCCAATCTCGTAGAATAGTTTCATCATGATCTTGAAATGTTTATCAAGATCGCGTTTTTCCAAGGAGCAACATCTTCTCTCAAAAACTCTTTTCGTTTTAAGTCCACCAGGTTTGGACTCTTCCCACAAATATGTATGGATGATGAGAAGGGCGTTTTCAAAAGAGTTTGAAAGCAGGCGACCTGGTCTTGTTCTCCTATCATGGCCCACCAACGCTTTAGGATCCCGTGAAACGGGTCGTAAAATCCAAAAGGGATGCGTAGGTGTCATGGTCCTGGAGTTCTCTGGCCAAAAGCCATGCATGGAACTCTTGAATACGGTCAGGCCACTTATAAGGGAGGATATCATCAAGGTGAAGTATTTGGAGGAAGGATTTGAAGTTTCGGCTAATGGAGGGATGTTTTCATCAACCGGGTCAGTTACAGGGTCTGCCATAAAAATGGCTGGAGGAGGAAGAAAGTCTTCTTCTTCCTGGCTTCCTTCAGAGGTATCTGAATCAGAGGGTTCATCAATTGGTACACTATCTGGGACGTGGTAGGTACCATGTCCTTTGCCTGCTGACGGAGAAAACCTTCAATGGGGTTGGAAATCATCTGGATTGACGGCTTTGGTTCGATGGAGATTCGGAATCCTCTGGTCCTTTTCCCGTCTGTTTCGCCTTTCTTCTTGTTCCTTTTGGCGTCGGTCTTCAGCCTGTTTAAGCTGCTCTTCCCTGAGTCTCTTGAGCCTAAGAGAGCTCGAGGAGGGAAACAGAAGTGCTTCACTAGACGACGTCTGGGGTATCGTCTGTGGTGTGATGGTGCTTCTGTAGGGAAAGGTTGGACCAAATAAGCTGGTCTCCAATGGCGACGTTTGGAGTGGAGGTGCCGACGGCTGTGGTTTACTTGCCTCATCAAGTTGTTGCTGGAGCATCCGATTTGGTTCCGGAGTTTGTTCATCTCTGGAGTCTGATCTTTCAGATAATGATGTGGGATTTTTCCTTGCTCCAAAAGAGTCAGGCGTTTCTGGAATCTTCCATCATTCTTCTGATGAGGGTAACGTCAGTACGTACCTCATTTAGAACCACGTTTTTGGCCAACAGGTTTTCTGTTTGCCAGTTTAGGGTGGTCTCACCGGGTCTGTACGGCTTTATGTCCTGAGGAAAGAACATTTTCTCTTGCAGGGATTTTGGGGGTATGATAGTATTTTCTATCCATGTCTGCAAAGGGTTCTGGTGGAGGGAAAGTTTGGGTTGAGTCTGGCGAGTGGTTGGAAGAGGTGGAAAGTCTTGTGGGTAAACATTCGAACAGAATGTTTTGGTGGTTGGAGAGAGGGTGGCTTTGGAAACTTGATGTTGGCTTCAGGGCTTTCTGGGTGTTTCTGGTCCATTTGAGAAGGGGTTTATAAAAGGGGATGTAATGGGTTTCTTTGAGGAGGAGGATTCTGGGATGAGTAGCCTTTACCTGAGCAGTTTTGTTGGCTTGTCATACTTGACCATGTACTGGAATTTTCCTCCATCTTCCCCAAGGGGACCAATGGTGGGATCACCATCCAGGTAGCGCTGGTACAAAGGATCTCTTCTTCTTCTGGGAGAGCTTGGTTCCACAGGCTGGAGCACACGAGTCGCAGGGACAAAAGGGGTCCCAATAACAATGTCCTGTAGAGTCCTTGAAGCATGTATTGGTCGTCCTTCAGAGTCGAACGACTGGACATGTTGCTTTGGATCAGGCTCTTGATTTGGAGGAGGCTCAGATGACAAGGGGTGAAACATAGATGGTAGGGAGCCTGGGAAACAAAGATTCGGGTTTCTCCTTAGGAAAGGTGATTGCTACCTCTCCTTCCTTTTTTCTGGTGTATACCGGATCTGTTGTCTGGATAGGTGGAGGCTGGTGATGGATCCGTTCATAGTTGTTACCCATGTATCTGGTAACAGTTGGAGAAGTTTTTCCCGAGGGATCTGCTTTGGAACAAAAACACAAGAGGTTTGATCATTGGTGATATTTATCACCAAGGCATCATCTGTTCCTTCGGGTAGATTGAGATCTATAGCATGATTTTGAATTCTGTACACCATTTGATAGTGTAAGGTGGCTGCTATAGAACCAGGAGTTTGTTCTGCTCCCGTAATTTGGATTTGGATTTTCAAGGCAGTGAGGAGGTTTGGATCAGCCAAGGCCATATTGAAGTTTGGAAAAAGAGTCACAAAGACTGTTCCGGCATTAAGTGTGGTTTGGATGGTACCAATACAAGCATGTTGGTACTGTAAGAAACGAGTGTCAAGCAAGGCAACTCGAGCAACCACTGGTAGGCCTTTTCTGCCATGAAAAGAGAGAGCAACACGGATGGCTCCAAAATGGAGATGAGAGTAACCTTGTCGTATCCATTGGCCCGAGAATTCAGGCAGGATAGATAAGGTTATGAATGTTCATTCATGGAGGCCATAATGGGGTGTTGGTCGAATTTGGATGACTGAACATACTCCTTAACAGCCTTAGGAGTGTGCCTGATAAGTTCTTTTATGGTTCAAATGGGTGAAAAGGTAGGGGGTTTGCAAAGGTAGCATATGGGTTCATGAGGGGAAGTTGAGTTTCAGAAATTTTGGCGTCCTCTTGATAGGTTACCTCATAGAGGTAGTCTATCCTTGAAGCTGAAGTATGATGAAGATCTGGGGGTGGTGACAAAGAAAGAGGGACTGAAACATGTGAGGGTTGATCATTTGTGGGTAAGGAAGAGACTTCTGATGAATTCATGATGAAAAAGCTCTTACCTCCGGCATTGACAAGCAAAATAAGTTTAAACTTTATGGAAAACCACTTCGATGGCTCTGATACCAATGGGGGATGGAGCTTCCCACTCACCGGTCAGGATGCCTGAGACCAGACAAATTAAAGCTCCGAGTCGATGGCCCGAAGAATCCTAACACAGGTATGGTATCCCGACCATAAATGCCCATCAACTCTTGCGGGAAGATATCAGTTATAGACGCTAGGTATCCTTGGCATCCTTCGTCCATCAACTTAGTTGCTTCCAATGACGATATCCAAGGGATCGAGGTTCCTCCTCGATTTCCTCGAAATTCAAATCTATGGTGACCAGTTGAGTTAAACCAAATCACCTTACTACTATAGTCAATTACTGCCCCATGTTTAACTAATCAGTCCATTCCTACTATTACATCAAAGTCAAACATGGGTAGGACAGCCAGATCAATCAGTTCCTCTCTACCACCCAAGGATATCTTACACCTTTGACATCCTAATGAGATGATCATTTTATCCTTTAGTGGGGTGACCACATGCAACAATGTTTCTAATGATCTCACATCCATACCAGCCAAAGCAAGAAATTGTTCAGACACAAATGAATGCGATGCTCCAGGGTCAAACAGGGCATAAGCAGCATGATCACAAAGAGAGACGGTACCTGTGATCACACCTGGTGTATTTTCAGCTTCTCCTCGCGCCGTCGCATACACTCTTCCTTGCGCTGGCGGTCGATTCAGATTTTCTTGGGAGCAGTCATCGCCTGTGGTCAGCTGGCGGTCTCTGCGATTGAAACTGCGGTCCACGATTCCTTCTTGGGCAATGCCTCGCAATATGTCCCATTTATCCACATTCGAAACATGCTCCTGTCTTTCTTGGGCACATATTGTTCGATGTCTCTATCCATAATCGTGACACCTTGCACTACCAAGAGGTGTCGGTTTTCCCAAAGTCCTTCGAGATGGAGGGACAAACCTTCTATTGTCCATTATTGGCCTTTTTCCAAAACTCCTGTCATCTCGTCTAGGAATGAATCGCGAGCCAGATGCGGTGGCTCTTTCATTTATATCTCTTTCGAACTCATGTGCTCTTTCATACATGGCACCATAATCCCACAATCCTGCGGTGATCAATTGACTGCGGAGTTCCGGCCTCAATCCTTCACGGAATCTCCTTGCCTTGTCCCAGGCATTCTCGATCATTCTCGAAGCAAACTTGGATAGCCTTGCGAATTCTGCTTCATACTGGTCCACTGTCATTTGACCCTGACGGAGCTGCAGGAATTCCTCCATCTTTCTTTCCTGAGTGGCTTCTGAAAAATATTTCCCATTGAACGCTTCACAAAAAGTCGTCCAGTCCAGCACGGTACCTTCAGGGAAGACTCTTCCTCGGGTGGCCTTCCACCAATCATCTGCGGCGCCTTGGAGCTGGTAGACAGCTAATGAAACCCTTTCTTCTTCAGTACAGCCCAGCACTTCAAACGCTTTCTCCAGTTGCTCTGTCTAAAGGGAGGCTGCTTCAGGTCCTCCCGTTTCATCAAATTTCGGTGGATGCAACTTCAGGAATTGCTCCACGAGATGAGGTGCCTGCCGACCTCCATTTCCTGGGGCATTATTCACATTGGCTCCATGCACGGCAGCTAAAGTGGCCTCAGCAGCTTGGGCTACAGTGGCAGCTCTTTCTTTAACCTGCTTGCCCATCAAGATACCAACTTCTGCCAATACCCTCATAATATCTCCAATACTTGGATTTCTTGCAACTTGAGCTCCTTCAGTTGGAGCACCTGCAGCTTGAGCTCCTGCAGCTGAAGTACCGGCAGCTTGAGCTCTTGCAGTTGGAACACCTGAGCCAGACACACTTGCATACTTCCTTGGTCTATTTCTGCTGCTCATTTTCCTTGGTCTGACTCACCTATACCTTCTATAATTACATCAAGGAATTAAGACCCAAACCACCAATCAGGGTCTAGCAGCAAGCAACAACATGCTAGAATATATAATTACCTGCAATATCCACAGAAAGGAACTCTGAAGTCTAGCAACAACATGCGCCAGTCAAGAACAGGCATATATGCCCAATCCCTAGTCCAACTTAGGGGTCTCTTTCTATCTAACTATCCCACAGATCATCAGCCTTATCACTCCAAGCCTCGAATGATTTCTTATTGAGCTAACCTGCTCTGATACCACTCCAAACTGGGTTGTCACGCCCCAGACTCGTCAGACGCGCAACATCCCTTCACCTGCCAATTCCTTCATCGCCTGGCCAATACTAGCGACGGCCCATGACTCGTCGCGGCCAGACGATAGCTAACAAATGCCACAGCGGAAATGTACAACCCCTGACAAACACAAATGTGGGATAGAGAGATAGAGAAAACTTAATTTACATATAACAGTAAGAGTTCTATACAACCCGGGAGGAAGATTATCATTTGAACCTCAAAACCTGAGTTAGCCACTAACAAAAATGGAATAGGCCAAACCAAAAAGTCACTAGTCTCCATCTAGGCATCATCAGGACTACTCGTCCTCTAGCAAGGATTACTCTTCCGGATCAAACTCCTCGGATATCAGAGAACAATCAGGTCTATGATCAAGGATCTGAAATGGCGATCAGCCAAAAATATGTGAGTCGAAACTCAGTGAACACATGCCTAAACTCAGTTTAGAATGAAGCATATACCTCAGGCCATAAATTTAAATCATCACATGCATATTACGACTTCAGATCAAACAGATGCAAATGCAGATGCTTATTGGTTCTCTTGGGGTCCCCGGTGGCTCACTAGCTCTTCCGGACCGAACCCCACCGGTGGCTCAATAGCACTTCCGGTCCCGGCCACGTCATGGACATTTCAGGCCTGTGCCTCAACCCGTGTCTAATCACACCGAAGTGACACCCTTGTCTCTCCAGCTACCCTGTGCCGAGCACGTTCAGGTGCAAGTGCAAGACCGTGGCTCAATTAGCATTGCGATCGGCACCTCCTTATTTCCCCGCATTCCTAGTGGCCCCCTAGACACTGCCGGGCCGTCCTGCATGGTTTCTACGCACTCCGCCAAACGCACATATCTCATGCTAGTATGCAGATCAATGATGAGTATCACAGAATTTTCAATTAGCCCACCCTATAAATACTCATGCAAGCCAACTTTGCCACATGCGTTTCCTAAGATTATTCATCAGAGCACACGATTCAACTCAAAATAAATCAAATATAATAACCAGGCATTTCACGTTACAAAAACTCGCATTCCATGACCCGGTTTCCATTCTAAGTCACATAGGCTCAAAGGCAAATAATCTGGCACACAAGGAAATTTCTAGAGTCCACAAAAATTACCAATTGACCCCTATGGTCAGCAATAATAATCGACATTTGACGTCCAAGAAATTTAATATTTTTCATCATAAAATTTTCCCTACTAGTCCATAGCATACCCGACATTCTAAGTCAAGTCTAGAAATGTGCTCACCCAAAAATCCGAGTTTGACTCGGGCCACGGATAACGATGATCGAGCTTCGAGCAAGGCAACTTCAGCCGAGGGGTGAGGAACTAGCTACAAACAAACACGGGCAGAATAGGGTCAACTTTGATTCGAAACTGGGAATTTTCTAAGAGGTTTTTGGCTGATCCACTTCTAGAATATCGAAGTTTAAAGTCTTACGAGTACACAGGCGAAAACGGAGCTCGATTCGGACACCGGACGACCCCGAATGAGTCAATTTCCTTCGGGTGTGCGCGTTGGAACACGAGAAACCGAGAGGAAATTCAAGAGAGTGAGGTGGCCGAGAGGGTGAAGTCCACAGCAGCAAACGTTTCCAGTAGAAGACAAGGGCAACTCAAGTCAGCTGAGAGGATGAGCAGCTCACGGCAGAGGAGGTTGGAGCCAACAGCAAATGAAGAAGAAGGAACAAGCAGCTGCAGTTGGAATTCATGAGGCCGCCGAGAGACAACCAAGAAGGCAGCGGTGCAGGTTTCAGCCAAGAAAATGGAGTGCATCCAAGAAAAAGAGAAGGGGCCAGTAGCAAGTCCAAGCCGAGGGGATGAAGATTTAGCAGCTGCGGTGGGTTGACAAAGAAGACTAACGCAGCAACAGAATAAAAACAGCAGCTGCAGCAGAGACTTAGCAAAGATTAGCCGAGAATGTGTCCAAGGAAGAGGATCGAAGAAGGAAGAAAATGGAGGGCCAGCTGCAGCAGATTTTTGGGGTGATTTCCCCACGTGGACAGCAATAATAAGTGGCCTCTAATCATCACATTTGGTCTCACTTGCATGGGAAATGGAGTCCAGCCGAGATAATGGAGCAGCTCAGCTGAAAATTCAACCAAAGAAAAGCTTCCAACACATCTGAAATTTGAGAGTGTGATTTTAAAGAGGCACATGGATTGAGTGGCTCTTCAGCTGAATGAAATTGCTAGAGGGAAAAGTTAAGGAAAGAAGAGGAGAAGAGTCAAAGAAAGGGGTCAAAAATTCACCAGTTCCCTTGTCTTCATGTGCATGGTTTGGGGACGTCACACAGCAATCCTATCCAGCGTACTCCGACCCATGCTTCGGACTCCCCACCAGATCCACAAAGCTAGATATGTGTGTCCTAGCTTGTCCTATGGCTTGAATAATTGACGGACCTTTATCGACCTTCGTGTGCCGGTCCATCAGTCTGTCACCTGTCTGTACCCGTATGTCTGTAAATTATTTGTGTAAGTTTGCTGTAGTGTCGGTCGAGAGATGTTTCTTTCTCATCTCCACTTCTCTATATAAGGAGGAGTTGGTTGTGTTGTAGGGGCAGAAGACCCCAACCCTGAGAATATATTATGTTTTCTCTACTCATGTTCTAAACTCCCTTCTTTCTTACTGATGGCCTCTTAGTTTTAAAAGTACGCTTTGAGCCGAAAGCACTCTTCTAAGCATCCTGATAGTATCCTTTGCACTCGCTGGAACGGATCTTGTGCATGAGAAAGGGACTTTGGATCCTGCATTTCTCTGCAAAGATCTTTGATTCAAGGATCCTGAGCACTAACAGGGAATCCCTTGACCCCTTCGCCAGATGGGCATTTTATGGTCGGGTTACCATACCTGTGCTAGGGTTTGTTGAATCATCGACTCGGAGCTTTGATTTGCATGGTCTCAGATATCCTGACCGGTGAGTGGGAAGCTCCATCCCCTTATTGAATTCGGAGACTTGGTTACGCTAATATTTCTATCAACGCCCTTTCAGTATCAAATTTCATGAAAAATCCTTTTCCATTGATGATTGTTTATTGAATGACCCTTTTTTTTTAAAAAAAAAGACATGAATGACCATGTATATGCAAAAATGATTTTTTTTTTTTGTATTTTCGGATTTTAGCAATGAATTGATGAAAAAAGGTTAAAACTTTTCAGTTCTAATTGTAAAATCAGTATGCTCAAAGGGATCTAAGAACAACAATGCAAGTTACCAAATTAACAAGCATAAATTAACATTCAAAAGTTGAAAATTCTTACCGGGTAAAAATTCCGGACGTGCGCAAGCAAGCATGGCTATCAGCAGTTCCATTAACATGGGAAGATAAAACCGCATCACCCTTCTTAACCCTGATGTCTTTCAAATAATTTGCAAGCTAGCAAACTTTTTGAAGCAGCTCTGAATAGGTCAAGGTGCCATCATAACCGGGCTCATTCCCTTCCCAGTAGATCGCAATCTTGTCTCCAACTCCAGCTTCCACGTTTTTATCCAAGCAATTGCAGCAAATGTTGGTGATACCGCCTTTGAACCACTCCATCTTGACTTCCCCTTTCCGCACATCGACATTCTCACAGTACACTTGCTCACCCACTTCTTTTTTCCAGTAGAATTCAGATGCAATATCAGACCAAAAGCCAGCTGGGTCCTCATGGACCTCTTGTTCATTTCCAAGTACTTTTGCAGAGATGGAACAAGAGCTTGTTTGCAAAACTCATCACTGGGGAAGACAAGATCATTCTCTTCGGAGGCAAGAGCTTCACTGAGGATCACCGCATTCAAGTGCGAGATCCTACCAGCCCCAGAGGGCAAAATGGCCAACAAATCCACACGGCGCAAGTTAGGCGACGTTGTCAAGCTCCTGTTCGTCGAACAGGTATAAGATCCCACCGAATCATCCGATCAGTAAGAGGCCATAATCTTCCTGTGAACCAGTAAAACAGGAACTTTCTTCGTTCTTCTCAGATTTTTCAGCTGCTTGAAATTTAGAGATGTATCTGCCCACTGATCCAAAGACGAAGGGCGAGAAGTTGCAGAGCAAGACCCAGAAAGAGGCCACAACCCCTGGCATGTTTCCGCGCAGGGAGGGGTTCAGCAATCCTCTACCAACCAAATTCAGATGGGCTTTCGGGATAGACAACTCTTGGGTACCCATCAATTCAATCAACTCCAGGACGTGGACTTTCGCCTTTAGCTACAGATCGGCAAGCTCAAAAATGATCGTGGAAGCAGCGCCGGGGTTTTTGGAGCTTGCAGCTCTCCACTGATGTTTATATGCTCCAAAGTTACCTCTTCAAACTGAAGGTAATGTTCCAACCAGAAAGGACTGAAAATTTTGCAGAAACAAGCAGAGTGACACCATTGTCTTCCTCTAGCAAGGTCGGGATGCTCCATTTGACTACATTGTAGACGACGCCACCATTTGACTGATCCAGGCAATCAAATTTTTGGAATATCTACCCAACCTACAAGTAGGAGCAATTTTGGAAGAAAGGGAGAGTAACAGCAGGCTCCAGAAGAATGAGAACATCGCGAGCAGATGTATACTACAGACGCCATGTCCCATCCAACTTCACCAGATCAATCGGTGCACCGGAAAAGTAACACTCGAGGTTCACCATAGCTTCTTCAATGTGAGAACGTTGATGGGCATTAGTAACAAGACCTCGCTGGGTGTCCTGGATAGCTCTTAGAAGGTTGTGTTTCTCATTCTCCAAAGAAAGCTGGGCTCTCTGAGTCGCGCAACAAGCCACCGAACGAGCTCCTCCTTGATCGTGTGTCTTGAAGGAGTCATGGCCACTTGGTTCCAAAACCTCCAGTTTCCCCCCCGGTATCCATCTTTGCAGGCCGGAAGGATAACGGAGGCCCCCCCGCCAACTCCATTGCGTTTTTCTTTTTGTGGCCCTCAATGGCCGTCCATCACCGAAAGTGCCCACTAAAATTTGTTCCCCACCTTTTGACTTCACTTCTTTCTTTCTTACGTGGCCTAGCATGGTCATGACTCCTTGGTGCAGAATCGTGGTTGTTGGAGGATACTTTGGAATCCTTTTTTGCACCCTTGACTAGAAAATAGGATCAAAGTCACAATCGCCTTTCTCAGCTTCACTCATCCAGCATAAATTGGATTTCACCATGATGGGAGTCCTCCCAACCACGACATCTTTACTCTCATCACTTGTCCCCTCCTTCTCCACAATTTGTTCTTTCCCAGTTTTGAATTTTTCACTTTCGTCCCCACTAAAAATTGCCCCCCACTCACTAGGAATCCAAGGGGATCACATGCAAGCTAGCAAGAGATTGCCATTCATCATACCCAATCAAAAACGCCCGCAAGAACGCTGAAAATAACAGCAAGGAGCGCATGCTACAGTCACCATTGCTGAAACAGAAGCAAGGGTAAATGCCCGATTAACACATGCTTCCACCACTTGGAATGGTTTGGAGTTCACTGGAACAACCACGAACAAATCCCAGTGGCCTCGATCGCGAAGATCAGTCGCATCTTCAGCATCAACTGCCTGCGAGCTCCGACTGACGCTCTCCGACAAGAGGTCACACTGACCACATCTGAAAAGTGACGTAGGAATCAATAAACGGGATGTTAACGACCAGGATGAGAGCCCTCCGTGGTTTCAATCACAATATGATCAAATTTTGTCCTTTTTCTTCTTAACCAATCCCAGTAACATCTTCATCAAGTCTCCACGTACAGTACAGCATAAACACCCATTGTTAACCATTATAATTTCCTCAGACGCGGAGAATGACTTGCAACAACGAACCATCAATATCCACCTCACCAAACTGAAAAGGAGGAGAGTTAAACAACTAATACTGCATACGCATTAAACCCATAGTCGTTGAATGGCACTGCACACCCCAACGGATAGCCACAATCTCCATTAAGCACGTAGGCATTAGCAATATGAGAAAGAGCCCTTTTTAAACAAACTTGCAATAGCCATGAGAGACCCCAAAAACTATCACGAAATTAGTAACCCTCAAATCCAGTATTCTCATTTTCAATAACAGTAATGCGCTTGTCATGTTGAGCTGCTAGAATATTGAGCAGAGTTGTCTTTGCGGAGCCGAGGAAGCCAGTTATCACCGTGGTGGGCATGCGGTCATTGAGATTGAGTGCGGCCACCCCGCTTCTTCAACCTATAGTCCGGCTTGGAGACGAGCTCCTAACACCCCTGCAATGAGAGCTTGCGGGATCGAACTCCTGAGAAACAAGCGAGTGGAGGCTCCAGAGGAATTGGGACACAGGAGGAGAAGGGGCGGAACCGCATGGTCTGAGATGGAGATAGAGGTTGTTGTTCGATTTTGCCCTGGATATCAAGATTCTAAGCATACCCATTACGGAGGCTTCGCAGAAGAAACACGGTATGAGGTCGCTGCTTCTCGCAGTGGCGAGGGAGGCTCTGAGGGGGAAGATGAAGAAACAACATTGTTTGAACTCCCAGCCGCCATTAGTCTGAATTAAATTAAATGTGAAACGTAACTACTCTAAATGCAAACTATATGAAAATGAAGTAAATGTATATTTTTTGAATAGAGACTAAGATAAGTCCCTAATTTTCTATGCAAAAATTAGTAATTAAGAAAAGGTAGTCAAAATTAAGGTATCAACAAGAGTCTTATGTAATATTGAGTGGAGAATTCTATTTCCCCAAGTGGAAGCATATGCCTCACCTGCAATTGGATCAAACCACAGCCCTATTATACTGTCCACAGCCCACAATGGAAAAAGAGGAAGAAAGAGTACAAGTTTGTAGCATATTAGCTTAATCACCCGGAGTATAGGGACTTTATATGTACATATGGAAGGATCGGTAGGGTTCTATGAAGGATCTAGATCTTAAGATGAAGGAAATGACAGCTGCATTGATCAAATGGAGAAAGGAAAATTCTCAAACAGCTCACAACAGATTACACGCCTTCAAAGGGAACTTATCGAGATCACCAATAGCACAGATAGAGAGAATAACGCTAAGGCAGCTCGACGAATTGTGGAACAAATAGAGAATCTTTAGAGTCAGGAAGAGATGTATTGGAGTACGAGATCCCGGATTGAGTGGCTTAAATGGGCTGATAGAATACAAAATTTTTCCATGCATCGAAAATTCAAAGAGACAACGTAACAGAATTTCTTTGCTAAAAATTGACTATCAAACTTGGTGCAGAAATCCAGGCAGAGTTGAAGAATCATATTTTTGAGTATCATCAAAACTCTATATGACTCGTGGGCTCTAGAAATTTCTACTATTCATTGATGCTTGTCCAATCCTAGTGGGGAGGGAAATGAATCTTTCTTTGACGACTTCAGTTACATTTGAAGAAGTAAAAAAAACGTTGGTTTTCAATTGGGAGCTTCTAAAGCCCCTAGCCATGATGGTTTTCATGAACACTTTTACCAACACCATTGGGACCTTCTTCAGCAGGATATTTGGAGCATGATTAAGGATTTCTTCACCTCAGGTATTTTGGATCCCACCTTGAATAGAACTCATAGTTTCCTCATCCCGAAGGTGCCTAACCCAGAGAGTATTCTCTCAGTTCATGCTGATTAGTTTATGCAATTTTAACTATAAGATTATTTCAAAAGTTATGGCAAATCGCCTAAAACCTGGCTTCCTGACATCATTACCTGGAACAAAATGCTTTTATTGAGGGTAGGCAGATTCAAGATAATTATTTTGTGGTCCAGGAGGTCATCCACCTACTGAGAGTCTAGAAAAGAACCAAAAAGTTTCAGACCCTATTGAAACTAGATATGCAAAAGTGATCGGATGGAGTGAGATTTCTTGTGTGATAGCATGTCTAAAATGGGGTTTTGTGAACAGTGGATCTCCCTAGTTAGAAAGTGCATTTCAACTGTGTCCTTTAGTGTTAAGATAAATGGGGAACCACTCCCTCTCTTCACACCATCCCATGGTTTAAGGCAAGGAGATCCTTTGTTCCATACCTATTCATTATTATGGAAAATATGCTGTCTTGAAACCTAAAACAGCTGTTGATGAAGAGGTTGAACGGGATCAAGTTGAATAGAAATTGCCCTCCCTTATCTCACTTATTGTTTGCTGATGATGCCGTGTTCTTTCTTGATGGAATGATTAGGTGAAATGATTAGGGAATTCCAGAATTTGTCTAATATTCTCAATCAATATTGTGATGCCTTGGGCCAGGCAATTACCTTGATAAATCAAGCATATTCTTTAGTGCTGGTCGCCATTGGATTTGAAGGGAAATATGGCAAACTCTTTGAGAGTACCTAATCATTGAGAAGACCAGGAAGTACTTGAGTATCTAGTCGAATTGGGGTCGGTCTAAGAAAACCATGTTTGCTTTGGATCCTAGCTAGAGTGGATATGAAACTTCAAGGCTAGAAGGAGAATTTGATCTCACAGAGTCGAAAAGGAGATTTTGCTTAAAACCGTGGTGCAAGTTTTGGCCTCAATTCGCTATGTCAATCTTCAAAATTCCTATTTGTATTTGTCGAGCTATAGAGAGAAAGATTGCTTCCTTTTGGTGGAAACATAACAGTAAGTCGAACTCAGAAATTCATTGGAAGAGCTCGGACATTTTGAAGGCTAGAAAGGATAGAGGAGGTTTGGGATTTAAAGATCTTACTAATTTTCAATAAAGTGATGCTTGGCAAGCAAGCTTGGAGATTGTAGCAAAGCCATTTGCTCTTTGGAGTCAAGTTCTTCGAGGTCTCTATTTCCAATCAGATTTTTGGAAAGCAAGTAAGGGCTTCCGCCTGTTGACATCTAATTTTTAATCGGCCTTTATTTTCCATTTTCTCAAAAAAAATCATAAAGAATCATAAAAACTCATAAAGTTGCAAAATCAACTTTGAAGCCTTGGCCAAGCCTAAAGAATCAATTTTTGAACAAAAATATAATTTTCAGTATTTTTTTCCATTTTTTAATATTTTATGCAATAGGAAAATACCCAGACAATCAAGAAAAATTGGTTTTGTGGCCACAAAAATATGAAAAAATATCCAATATTTTTTTTGAATACATTTTCATTTTGGCCTCTTAAAATTGAAAAAATTTCAATTTGCGTATATATTTTCTTTACAAACGTCATCCCAAATTTGGATTAAAAAGTAGCATTTGAGTTGTTTTTATTTTCTTTTCCCCACTTTTGCTGAGTTATGACCATTTGATCCTCTTGTTCATATTGCATTTTGGTTAGACATGCTACAGAATTCAATTCTGAGCTTAAAATTGCAAAACAGTTCAAATTAGTGTTGAAATAAAAAAATAAAAAAAATAAAGGTTGACCAAGTCAACTTGACTTGGTCAAACCAAAAGCCACGAACATGGAGGCTTTTTCTCCTCTCTTCTTCGCCGCACGCAGGACTTCAAAATGGGAGCTGGAGATGGCTATCTGACATCGTTTTTTTATTTTTTATTTTTATTTTTATTTTTATTTTTATTTTTTTTAGGCTTTAAAAATTTATTTACTAAATTAGGGTTAAACAAAATTATTTAACATAATCCGGGCAGCCCAAACCCATTTTTTCAAAAAAAAATTAGGTATTTCCTTAGCGTTTTTAATTATATTTATGACATTTTTACTTATATAAATTTTAATATAATTTTTTTATTTTCAGACTTATGTTTATAACATAATTATCAATAATTTATAAAATTTTATTAATATATATGTAATTTAATTTATTTAATATGTAAATAATTTTTTTATTTTATTTTTAATGAAAAAATTATTCATGAGACCCAGGTGTGGCATTTTTTTTTATTTTTATTTTTACCGTGTTTTTATGATTTTATATTTATTAATTTTGTAAATATTTTTTTTCCTTTTGAAGCTTATTTTTTATGACCATAATTATCAATCATTTATTTTAAATTTTATTAAGATATATGTAATAAATTTATCTAACTTGTATATAATTAATAAAAAATCTTCACCTGGGAGGGACTGGTGCCAGCAGTAAATTTGTTTAATTTAAATTAGTTTTAATTTTTTTATTAATTATTTGCAATAGTAAATTAAATAATTACATATATCTTAGTCCTTTTTTTTAATTATTTATTGATATAGTTATAAAACCAAGCTTCAAAGGAAAAAAGATACATATTTTACAAGTTATATACATATAAAATTATAAAAACAAGTAAAACTATTTACATTGTAAATAAATTAATTACATATATCTTAACCAAATTTTTTAATTAATTATTGATAATTAGTTATAAACAAAAGCTTCAAAGGAAAAAAGATTATATTTACAGATTTATATAAATATAATATTATAAAAACATGTAAAATTATTTACATAGTAAACAAATTACTTACATATATCTTAATAAATTTTTATAATTTAAATTATTGATAAATTTGTCATAATGAATAAATAAATTAAATATATCTTAATTAATTTTTGTAAATTTAATTATTGATAATAATGTTATAAAATAAAGCTTCAAAAGGCAAAAATTTATTTACAAAGATATATAAATATAAATAGTGACTAGGGACAACACTGTAAATTATTTACATAGTAAATAAATTAATTAAATATATTTTAATAAATTTTAATATTAATTATTGATAATTATGTCAATAATTAATTAATTAATTAATTTATACCTTAATAATTATTTAATTAATTATTGATATCATGTCATAAATAAGCTTCAAAAGGAAAAAAAAACTATATTTAAAAATTAATATAATATACAATTTATAAAAACACGTAAAAACTTAAAATTAAAAATCCGGGCACCGGCCGTCGTGAATATTTTTTATATAATTTAAATAAGTAAGTATTAATTACATATATCTTAATAAAATTTTCAATTAATTATTTGATATTATGTTATAAAATAGCTTGAAAAATAAAAAATAATTAATATTTAAAAAAATTTATATAAATCAAAATGTATTAATATAATTAAAAACACTTAAGAATATGCTAACAGAACTGAACAAAGGATTGGGCGCCCAGGAGGCCCGCCCACACTCAAAAATGCCGCATAGGGCATTTTGAGTATCATGCTGAGCCTCGCGCGGCATGTAAAAGTGCTGCCAAGGCCCGCATAGCCCTTTGAACGTCGTGCGGGCCCACGTGGTATTTGGATTGCGCCCGGCTCCGCGGATTTTAGTGCCTCGTGGGACCGCATTATGGTAAAATAATTTTTTTTAAACCCTAAGGGTTAGTAAATAATTTTTTTTTTAAAAAGCTAAATTGGAAAAAAAGACAAACCGGTTTCATGCCCTTGTATGCATAGATCCTGGCCGGCTGAGAAGTTTGAGTCCCCCTCATAGAATTGTTTTGAAGACAATCCAACCTGTGCCCTCGTGGGGGTTTCAAAAATGGGCAGTTTAGGTAGCACCCTCAATGACAGAAGTGTCTTATATACCTTGTCCAGGTTAAAATGTAAGAGCTGTGGTGGCATCAATAGACTATACGTTAGGGTGGAAAAAAGGGAGCCGGCGTCCACAAGGAAGAGGGGGGGGGGGGGGGGGGGGTCAAGAAGGGAAGGGGGGGGACGCGTACTCCCAAAAAGGTGGGCAGTGCTTGTTTAATGGTCTGTATCTTTCTAGGAAGGCTTATCATATGTCTATCCTTCACTATTTGACTGCTGGATGTGGTGTGGCGCTCGGGGCCTCTCCTCTCGTCTGCGCCGTTGTGTTTGTGTTTTGTCTTTATTGTTGCTGTCGGAGTGGGGGGGGGGGGAGGGGGGGGGGGGGAGAGGGGAAGGGGAGGAGGGGGGGGGAGGAGGGAGGGGG